>PISX010002338.1:0-163945 GCA_004024625.1 Mellivora capensis | reverse complement strand
GGGCTGGCAGACTCGGGCCTGGGTGGGGACAGATCTGTCGGCGTCAGCCAGGAGGCTGAAAACCTGTAGAACCCCAGATCCTCACGCATCCCTCACCTGCCTCCCTAACTTGCAGTTAGAGAAACTGAGTCCTAGGGGCTTACTGACAGCCTTGTTTCATCCTAAAGAGTTGGCATTTCACTGTGGCCTTCAGGCACAAACCTCATCAATTACCTGCCCCTTCTGAGTCTCCAGGTGGTTCTGAGCGTGGACTGGACTGTTGTGACGGTAGACAAGGCTGGGGGTCTCCGTCATCTGCTGTTGGTGACAACAACTCACGCTTCTTGACGTATCGTCCTCGGTGTTTCATGGGTGGTGAGGCCACTGTTGCCCATCGTCCTGGGAATGCGTTGTGCTCTATGCACAGAGGATAACCTCTACCAAGCCAGACACCAGCCTGTACAGCTCCTCTCTTTGCCCTCATGGTAAGCATACTCAGTACATAATCTGGATTGAATTAAAAGTCCCGGACTCTGTGTTCTGGCCTCAGACATCTGTGCCTGGAGGAGAAATGTATGAAGAGCGGCCAAGTGCCTGGGATAAAGGTGCTCATCACAAACTTGCCATTTTAGTCTTAATTAGAAACTCATATAGTCGGGGGCAACACAAAGCCTTTCAAGCCTGCATCCTGTGGTCCAGGTTCTGCCATCTGTCCGGCCTCACACTCGGGTAAGGGGATCTTCAGCACCCCTTTCCAGCCACATGTGGACCCCAGAGGTATAAGGTCCTCATGACCATTCAAGTTCAGGTCAACTTCCAACCTCAACCTGGTTTGGAATTCAAAACAAGTTCCGTCCTGAGCATGAAGATTGGAAAACCCTCCACACAAGAGAGGGTCCAAGAGTTCACTGAGTCAGGAAACTTCTAGATACAATGCAATATGTTTAAAAGCTTAGCACTGGGCTGGGAGTCAGCACTCCTGAGTTCTAGGCCTGCTTTCCACCGTAGGAGTTTGCTAAGGCTGCTCTAACTGAGTAGCACAAGTCAAGCAGCTAACATAACAGCAATGGATTGTCTCACAGGTCTGGAGGCTACAGTCCAATATGGCGGTGTGGGCAGGATTTTTTCCTTCCATGGGCTGTGAGAGAGACTCTGGCTCAGGCCTCTCCTCCAGCTTTGGGTGGTTTGCTGGCAATCTTTGGCCAATCCTTGGCAAGAATCCTTGGCTTCTGGAACCATTATCCCAATCTCTACCTTTCATACTTATGTGGTGTTTTCTCTGTGTGCGTGTCTGTGTTCAAATCCCCCTCCCCTTTCTTTTAAGATTTTATTTTTAGGTAATCTCTTTACCCAATGTGGAGTTCAAACTCACAACCCAGAGATCAGGAGTCACATGCCCCACTGACTGAGCCAGCCAGGTGCCCCCAATTTCCTCTTTTAATAAGAATATCAGCCACATTGGACCAGGGCCCAACTGAATAACCTCATCTTCACTTAATCAATTGTATCTACAATGACCTTATTTCCAAATAAGGCCATGTCCTGTGGAACCAGGGGTTAGGAATTCAATATATGAATTTGGGTGAGGAGACACAATTCAACCGTAACACCACCCTGCCTTTTGGACCTTAGGTGAGTGGATGAATACTTCTGAACCTTATTTTCTCCATCTGTGACATTGCTAATCTCTAAGATTCTTTTCAGATTTAAGCTCAGTGATTGTAAGCATCTATCAAATATGATGGCCTATTTCCTTTCTTTTGTTAACAGTTTTCAAGTAATTCTTTTCAAAGCACTTTACATAGACTTTAAGAAATCTGTCACTTTCTGCCTTTGACCATAGTTATTTGCATGATATTAAATATTTCATTTTAAATGATATTAAATATTTTTAATGATCCATATGTCAAGGCCCTAACCAATCAAAAGGCCATGAGGCATAATAGCTGCACATACTGGAGTATACTGGATGTACTTGTGTGTAATGACTGAACAGCCCTGGGCCTTCCTGTATGTGTCTTCACTCTCCTATTAAATTTAATATTCTTCTTCCAATTATTTTTTTCTGATTTTAAAATAAACTTGTAATCATTATTAAAAATTTTAAGGGATAAAATTTTTGAAACCTAAGTAACCCTTCTTAGTGATACACTGTAGTGTAACCTAACACAGGTTTTTGTGAGTATTCTCCTTTTTTCATATTTTATCCTAGATAGTTTCCTGTACCTTAAATATGTTTTGAAAACATGATTTTTATTTTTGCAAAATATTCTGTTCTGTGAATGTGCTATTTCCTTATAAATCACTCTGTCTCTAACATAATGATGTTAAGTTACAGTAATATGTAATCTTGGTGTGTGTCCTAAATGTTTCCTTAGGTGAAACTCCTTAGCATGGAATTCCTTAGTGTGGAATTACTGAACCAAAAGTGATACATATTTTAAATGTGTTTTGTTAAACTGTGCCCCTGAACAGTGGTGACTGGCTATTCTCAGCAACAGCATCTGAAATTACCTTCGTTTCCTATAGGGATGTTCATTCTTTTCTTATTGATCTGTAAAAGTTCTCATTATGCTTAAGATATTAGATCTCTTTCTACCACACATATTGAGAGTATGGACTTGAAACTTCTTAACGTCAAGATCTATGCCTTATTAAATCTGAATCTCATAATATTGAGTTCTGTGACTTGTGCACAGGATGACCCAATCAATATCCAAAGGACATAAAGGAATGATATCTGCCATTATGAAGCATCTATTATAGGCTAAGGAATATAAACAAATACAAAAGCCAAAATGAAATAAATGTTATAATGGAGGCACCAGATAACTACTGGGGGATCAAAGAAGAACATGTGATCAATTCCAATCAGGAGAACCGGGAGGCCCAATGTCATTTAGATTTTGAGTGTGAGTTCTTTACCAGAGAGGACATTCTAGGCTGAAGGATCAGCATAAATGCAACACATGGCATGAAAATGGCTGGCCTGTTTGAGAAAAAGATGCGTTTACTGCCTCCTGATGCTAAGAGAGCCCTGAAGGCTATAGGGCTTTATATGGAAAATAGGGCCAAACAGAAAACTTGTGACTCTTTCTTGTGTTTAGGGAAGATGGGTGCCAGTAGCCCTGTGAGTGAGAGATGGGAGAAGAGAGAGACTGCTAACTTGCTTTATTTATTTTTAAAGATTTTATTTATTTATTTATTTATTTATTTGAGGAAGAGATAGGGAGCAAGAGAGAAAGAGCATGAGAGTGGGGAGGGACAGAGGTAGAGGGAGAAGCAGGCCCCCAACTGAGCAGGGAGCCCCATGGAGGGCTCAACCCCAGGACCCTGAGATCATGACCTGAGCTGACAACAGACGCTTAACCGACTGAGCCACCAAGGTGCCCCTGCTAACTTGCTTTAAAAGAGGGTTTGTGGGACTCTAGCCAGGATGGTGAAACAGTAGACTCCTGAATTCCCTTCCTCCCATGGATGCATCAAATTTACAGCTACACATGAAGCAGTTCACTCTGAGAGAGATCCAGAAACTAGTTGAGTGACTCCTACATATTGGGCAATTGAGAAAATATCCATATTAAAATGAGTAGAAAGTGGGGTTTTCCTTGGACAGGGCTTTTTCTGACTGCATACTTTATAAGCTGCTGCCCGGGGGTCCCAAGTAGCATGCATATAGATGTTTACTGCGATCATCCCTGGAGCCTGACAGGCCCAATAAGCACTTCCCATGCCTTCTTTTTCTGCTTCACTTCAAAATAAAACCAAGTCAACAGTATCTCCCTGGAAAGAGCTTGTCTATACATATAGCACCCCCAACTTTTATGGCTACTATCCAAAGGATGGGCCTCCAAATCACCTAATTTGATAGGTGATTTACTTACATTCATGAGTCCCATAGGGTTATAGAAAACAAAGAAGCAGTTGCTATTGTTGTTGTTTTTTAAAGATTTTATTTGTTTATTTGTCAGAGAGAGAGAGAGAGAGAGCGAGCACACAAGTAGAGGCAGCCGGCAGAGGGAGAAGCAGGCTTCCTCCTGAGCAAGGAATCTGATGCAGGACTTGATCGCAGGGCCCTGGGATCATGACCTGAGCTGAAGACTGACACTTAACTGACTGAGCCACCCAGGTGTCTCCAGAGAAGCAGTTTTTTAAATGGACACAAGCTTTTAAAATGGACACAGGACTACCTCCTCTGGCTATACACCCAGGCTCAGCACAGGAGGTGAAGGCAAAAAATGTCCGTCTTGCAGTATCTCCCTGAAATGGGTTTGAATTCACAGTTTTTCAGCTGTTACTTGAGAGTCCAGTCTGTAATCATCTTGCCTCTAGGTTGGATGACTGTGATCCTCCCCTTTGGGGTCACTGACAAGTCTTGGTACACTCTCAACTACTAGAAGCAACTAGGAACAAAGTCAGCAACTTGAACAATCACAAAGATTTGATAGGCAATCAGGAGCTCAAGCCAAGTGGACTGATGGGATTCTTTCCTACGTGAGACCAGTCTGTTAAGACTGGAATAGAAGACTGTTTTATCTACTGCACAAAAACAAACGCAGGGAGTCAAGGAAAATGAAGAAATGGGGGAATACATTGCAAAAAAAAATGACATGATAAATGTTCAGAAACTGATCTGAAATGAAGATAAGTGATTAACCTCAAGGACAAGGCAGTGGAACTCATCAAATCAGAGGAAAAAAGAAACAAGAGTGAAAAAGAATAAAGATACCTTAAGGACTTACACAGCACTGTGAAACAGACAAATACAGAGGAAGGAAATGAGAGATAGAAAGGCACAGACAGGTTATTTAAATATAATAATGGCTGGGGTGCCTAGGTGGCTCAGTTGTTTAAGTATCTGGCTTTTGATTTCAGCTCAGGTTATGATCTCATAGTTGTGAAATCAAGCCCCACCGTGGGCTTTAAGCTCAGCATAGTGTCTGCTTGAGATTCTCTCTCTCCCTCTTCCTCTGCCCCTCCCCCTAAACTCTCTCTCTCTCTCAAAATGAATAAATAAAATTTAAAAAAAAATTCCCCCTAGTCTGGGGGAAGAAACAAACATCCAGATCCAGAAACCCTAGAGATTTTCAAATAAAAGGAATTCAAAGAGAGGCATATCAAGACACATTATAATTAAACTGTCAAAAGTTAAAGACAAAGAATCTTAAAAGCAGCAAAAGAAAAGCAACTTGTTACATACGAGGGGAAACCCTATAAAGAATATCAATGGATTTTTTTTTTTTTTAGCAGAAATCTTCAGGCCAGAGGAAGTGGGATGATATAGTCAAAGTTTTGAAAGGAAAAAATAAAAGCGTGCCAGCCAAGAATCCTTTATCTAACAAATTTTTTCTTTATCTAACAAAAACTGAAGGAGAGATAAAGAACTTCCCAAACAAAAACTGAAGGAGTTCATCACCACTAGATTGGCCTAAAGAAATGCTAAAAGGAGCTCTTCAATCTGAATTAAAACCACTTATTGGTAACATAAAAATATATGAAAGTATGAAACTGGTAAAGGTTAATACGTAGTTAAATTCAGAATACTCTAATATTATAATAGAGATGGATAAATCACTTATAACTCTAGTATAAAAATTAAAAGACTAAAGAATTAAAAGTAACTCTAACTACAATAATTTATTAATGGATATACAATATAAAGATGTAAATCATGACACCAAAAACACAAAATGTGGGTGGGGAGTATATAAAAATGTAAAGCTTTATATATACATATAATATAATATATATAAATATATATTATAATAAAATATATAAAATATAAATATAAATATTTATATTTATAATTAAATATAAAATATATAAAATATAAATATATATAATGTAAATTATATGTAAATGTAATATATATATAATGTAAAGCTTTATATATATATATATACATATATATGAAGTTAACTTGTTATCAACTTAAAATATACTGTTATAAATATAAGATGCTACATGTAAGCCTCCTGGTGAGAAAAAAAAGCAAAAAATTATAGTAACTATAGCTGAAGAGATAAAGAAATAAGAATCAAAGCACACACTACAGAAAATCAACAAATTACAAAGGAAGAGAAAAAGAGAGGAAGAAAAGAACAAGGGAATTACAAAACAGCCAAAACCAAGAGCAATAACAATTAGTATCTGAATGCATAAAAGAAAACAAGACCCAATTATATGCTGCCTACAAGAGATTCACTTTAGCTTTAAGGACAATATAGGCTCAAAAATAATAGATGGAAAAAAAATATCCCATGCAAAAGAAACAAAAGAAAGCAGAGTTTGCTGTATTTATAGCCGACAAAATAGACCACAAACTAAAAACTGTAACAAGAGGCAAAGAAGGGGTGCCTGGATGGCTCAGATGGTTAGGTGTCTTTGGCTCAGGTTATGATCTCCAGGTCATGGGATCAAGACCATGTCAGGCTCCCAACTAGGCAGGGAGTCTTTTTCTCCTTCTCCCTCTGTCTCTCCCCCTGCTTGCGCTATCTCTCTCTCTCCCCCAAATGAACAAATTTTAAAAATTAAAACAAAAGAAGCAAAGAAAATAAATAATGATAAAGTGGTCAATTCATTTGGTGGATATAGCATTTGTACTATTTATGCACACAAAATCAGAGCACCTACACATAGAAAGAAAATATTAACAGAGCTGAAGGAAGAAATGGACAGCAATACACTACTAGTAGGGGAGTTCAATACCCCACTTTCAACAATGGATAGATGATCCAGAGAAAAAAATCAATAAAGAAACATTGGACTTAAACTTCACATTAGGCCAGATATACTTATAGGCCTATCGGACATTCCATCCAATAGCAGCAGAATACACATTCTTTTCAAGTGCACGTGGGACATTCTCCAAGGTAGATCAGATGTTAGGCCACAAAACAAGTCTTAATAAACTTAAGAAGACTGAAATCTCATCAATATCATTTCTGAGCACAATGATAGGAGACCGGAGATCAATTAAGAGAGAAAACTGGAAAATTTGCAAATATGTGGAGACTAAGCAACACACTTCTGAATAACCACTATATGAAAGAAGAAATCAAAAATAAAATAAAATCTTTTGGCAAATGAAAAATGGAAATACGAGACATCAAAACTTACTGTATGCAGCCAAAACAAGTTTAAGAGGGAAGTTTATAATAATAAATACATTAAGAAAAAAAGAGATATTTTAAATAAACAACCTAACTTTACACAGCAAGGGACTAGAAATAAGAACAAATTAAGCCTAAATTAGTAGGAGGAAGGAAACAACAAATATCAGAATAGAGAAAAATGAAATAGACACTAGAAAGACAATAGAAGAGATCACTGAAACTAAGTTCTGGAAAGATAAACAACATGCACAAGCCTCTAGCTAGACTAAGAGAAAAAGAGAGAAGTCTCAAATCAGAAATGAAAGAGAAGGCATTACAAATGATAACACAGAAATACTAAGTACAAAATAAATTACAATGAACAATCACATGCCAACTAATTAGATAACTTAGAAGAAATGGATAAACTCTTAGAAACAATTTACCAAGACTGAAATATGAAGACTGAATATCTGAATAGACCAAATTGCTTAGAAGACTGAATCAGTAATCAAGACCTGCCAACAACATCCAGGATCAGATGACTTCACTAGTGAATTCTACCAAACTTGTAAAGAAGAATTATTCCCAATCCGTTTCAAATGCTTCCAAAAAACTGAAGAGGAGGAAACACTTCCAAACTCATTTAACAAGGCCAGAATTATCCTGATATCAAAACCAAACAAGGACACTACAAGAAAAGAAGATTATAGGCCAATACCCCTGATAAGCATAGATACAAAAATCCTCAACAAAGTATTAACAAAGAAAATTCAATAGTACATTAAAAGGATGAAACACCATGATCAAGTGGGATTTATTCCAGGGATGCAAGGATGATACAACATCCACAAATCAATGAATTTGATGTACCACATTAACAAAGAAAAGCATAAAAATCGTATGTGCAGCCCAGCATGTGCAGAAAAAGCTTTTGATAGAACTCAACACCCTTTCATAATAAAAGCTCTCAGCAAATTGAGTATAGAAGGAACATTAGCCCACATTAACATCATACTCATGGGTGAAAAGCTAAAAGCTTTTCCTGTAAGGTCAGGAACAAGACAAGGATGCTGAATTCTTGCCACTTTTATTCAACATAGTATGAAAGTCCTGGCCAGAGCAATTAGGCAAGAAAAAGAAATAAAATTCATCCAAATTATAAAGAAATAAATAAAATTGTCTCTGTTTGCAGAGGACATGATATAACATATAGAAAACCCTAAAGACTTCACAAAAAAACCTGTTAGAACTAGTAAATCCAGTAAAGTTACAGTATAAAAAAATCAATAACATATTATCAGATAGATATTAAGAAAACAATCCCATTTATAATTGCATCAAAAGAATAAAATCCTTAGAAATAAATTTAACCAAAGAGGTGGAAGATCTGTACAATAAAAGCCATTGAACCTTGAACTAAGAAATTGAAGAAGACACAAATAAATAGAAAGATAATCTGTGTCCATTGATTGGAAGAATTAAGACTATTAAAATATTCACAGTACACAAGATGATCTACAAATTCTGTAATATCCCTATCAAATTCCAGTGGCATTTTTCATAAAAATATGAGAAAAAATCCTAAAATTCCTGTGAAACAACAAAGGACCTATATAGACAAAGAAATCTTGAGAAGGAAGAACAATGTGGAAGGCATCATGCTTCCTGATTTCAAACTATATTACAAATCTACAGTGATCAAAACAGTATGGTATCAGCATAAAAACAGACAATAAATCAGTAGAACAGAATAGAAAGCCCAGAAATACACCCATGCATATATGATCAATTAATTTTCAACAACAGAGCCAAGAATATACAATGGGGAAAAGATAGTTTCTTCAATAATGTTGTTAGGAAAACTGGATATCCATAAGCTTAAGAAGGAAGTTGGACCCCTGTCTTAACCATATAAAAAAATCAAGTCAAAATGGATTAATGAGTTGAATGTAAGACATGAAACTACGAAACTCCTAGAAGAAAACATAGGGTTGAAGTTCCTTAACATTGGTCTTGGCAATGATTTTTTGAATTTTACACCAAAAGCAAAGGTAATAAGAGCAAAAATAAACAAGTGTGACTAAGCCAAACTAAACTAAACTAAACTAAACTAAACTAAACTAAACTAAACTAGACTAAACTCCTTCTGCATGGCTAAGGAAATCATCAATGACAGAAAAGGCAAACTACAGAATGGGGGAAAGTATTTGCAAGCCATATATATATATTTTTAAAGATTTTAGTTTTTTATTTGACAGAGACAGATGGAACACAAGCACAAGGAGAGGCAAAGGGAGAGGGAGAAGCAGGCTTCCCGCCCAAACAGGGAGCCTGATGCAGGGCTCGATCCCAGGACTATGGGATCATGACCTGAGCCAAAGGCAGACCTTAACAACTGAGCCACCCAGGAACCCCAACAAGCCATGTATTTGATAAAGGTTAAATATCCAAAATATACAATGAACTCATATAACTCAATAGCAAAAAAAAAAAAAAAACATAAACAAATAATCCAATGTAAAAATGGGCAGAGGATCTGAATAGACATTATTCCAGAGAAGACATACAAATGGCCAACAGGTGCATGAAAAGTTGCTCAACATCACTCATCATCAGGAAAATGCAAATTGAACCTACAATGAGATATTACCTCGCAGCTGCTAGGATGGCTGTTATCACAGGAGATGACAAATGCTGGCAAGGATTTGAAAAAATGGAAACCAGGGTACATTGTTGGTGGAAATGTAAGCTGGGATAACCACTATGAAAACAGTATGGAGGTTCCTGAAGAAGTTAAAAATAGAACTAACATATGATTCAGCAACTACATTCTGAGTATACACATCCAAAGGAAAGAAATCATTATCTTAAAGAGGTATCTTCACTCCCATGGTCATTGAAGTATTATTCACAATAGCCAATGTATGGAAACAACCCAAGTGTTCGTTGGTGGATGCATGGGGAAAGAAAATATTATATATATAATAGAATGTCATTGCACCTTGAGAAAGAAAGAAATCCTGCCATTTGTGACAACACAGGTGAACCTGGGGGACATTGTACTAAGTGAAATAAGCCAGACAGAAAAAGACAAATACTATGTGGTATCACCTAGATGTAGAATCTAAAAAAAAAAAAAAAAACCCGTTAAACTCATAGAAACAGTGAATGGCCTGGTAGTAGCCAGGGAGGGCAATAGGGAGAGATGGCTTAAAGGATATGAGTTTTCAGTTACAAGAGCAATGAGGGCTGAGAATCTAATGTATAACATGGTGACTACAGTTGATAATGCAGGTGATGTCATTGAAATTTGCTAAGAAAGTAGAACCTAAGTGTCCTCACCAAAACCAGATCATCTGTGAGGTGATGAATGTGTTAATTAACTGGATAGGGGAAGTCCTCTCGTAATGTATATGTATATGTATATATGTATATCCAATCACCACATTGTGCCCTTCAGAAAAACTACATTTTTTATCTGTCAATTATACCTCAGTAGAGCTGAAAAAAATCGAAAGAAGCTTCATGACATCCAGGGCTTGCCTCAGTCACCTGCTGTAGCACTTACTCACAAGCCCTGTGCTTCCGGATGTGAGAATGTGTGAGTCTAGCATCATGGCTCCTCGGCTCAGACCTAAAGATGGATTTCCCATGCATGGAGCTAATAAGACCTCCATGGATTTGCAGTCCAATCTCCAAAGCTCATCTCAAACATCTTCTCCTTAAAAAAAAAAAAAAAAAAAAGTTTCATTGAGATTGAAATTACCATACAATTCTTCTGCCCAAAGTAAATCATTCAGCCCCATGATTCAGAGTTGGACAACCATCACCATGATCTATTTTAGAACACTTCCATCATGGCCCAGGAGGAACCCGGCCCTTAACCACCAGCCCTCTCCAACCTCCCACCTCTCCTGGTCCTATGCAACCTCCACTAGAGCTTCTGTCTCAAAGGATTTGCCAATTTTAGACCTATTGTATAACCGGGTCATACAATATGTGGTCTTTTGTGAATGGTTTCTTTCACTTAGTGTGCTATCTTCAAGGCTCACCCCTGTTGTAGCACGTGTCAACACTTCATTCCTATTCATGGCTGAGTAATATTCTGTTGTGTGGCTATGCCACATTTTACTTCTCCATTCATCGGTCGATGGACACATGGGCTGTTTGCACCTTGGGACTCTTCTGAATAGTGCTGCTATGAACATTCAAAACACCATCTCCTTTTGAGGGTTTTTTGGTTTTTTTACCCTTCAACTGAATGTGATTCTCCATTACGTGCCCCCCACAGCTCGGTCCCTCTCCCATGATGCTTAGCACCACCATACTCACACCACAGTTATTCATGGGCTCCTTCTAAGCCCGTGCTGGAGGCTCAGTCCCATGAGAGAGGGCATTGTGTCTCACTCCTCTTGTCTCTTAGCTTGTCTAACTCCCTTTGCCCACGTAGCTTGGAAGCTGGGGATTAGCAGAGGATCCTTTTTCGGGGGCTATGGGAGGGCAGCGTTGTCTCTCTAGCTTTGTCTTTGGGAGAGGCAAGTGGCAATGTCAATATGGAAAAACAAAAGCAAGCTGTGTTGCAAGTTACCCTATTCATTTTTCCTAGTTCTTTCCACATTCAAGGAAAAGAGAATCATCCAAATTAAAATCAATGCCATCGGATGTAAGAGATCAGTATTCAAAGAATAGGCAAATATGGTTTACCCTGGCTCCCTGATGAATTGGGTCAAAATAACCATGGAGTCAAAAGTAGTTCTTCTATTGTTAGTCACACAGTCCATAATGCTCAGAAAAATACTGGTTTTAGGCTCAATCAAAATTTTAATGAAGACTCTCAATGTTTAGGTTCTAAAGAAAATCCTCTTTTTTTTTGGATATGATGTAATTGAAATGACTAAGTTGTGAATTATGAATTTTAAACAAGGGCACTTCTGTCCTAGCCTCTGTTGAACACTCCAGAATATGCATAGGTCAGAAAAATGTGCTTTTATGGACTTCAGATTTTTCCTTAGTTACCCTTACTGTAAACCTCAGTGACCTTTGCCCCTAGTGGCTCCTCATGCCTCTGTCTCTCTACCCCCTCCCCAAAGGGGCTGAGAAATAAAGTCACAATAAGATGTAACTGACACTCAAGGCCATGGTGTCCCCCCCCCCCAGGGAGCTGGCTTTTTTTATAGAGTTGGGATCCCTTGTCACTAGGAAGACCCCCCACTCCCCCTACTCCCCCTACCCCCTGCTGCAGTCTCAGCTGTCCTTCCTTTGCCAGGAGCCATCTTATCCCTCTCCTTCCTTTAGGTTGTATCTTCATCCTAATCTTCTTCTGCCCCCTCCCAGCCCAAAATATAGTGGACAGGGGACAGGGGAGTAGATGTGAAGTCAGAGGGCTGAGATTTGGATCTGCCGTTTTCCACCCATGTGATCCTGAGCCAACTGAATGGCTCTGGGCTTTGGCACCTTTCGCTGCAAAGTGGGATAACAATGTCCCTGACCAGGTCCTGCTTACACCTGACAGCAGGTGCGGGGCCAGACACAAAAGAGGCAGGCACGCTGGGTGTTCCCCCTTCCCTGTATTTCTCCCAAACGTGTAATAACCTGTCATTGGAGCTTCCAGGGGACATCCAGTTTATATCCTCTTGTGTTATTGACGATTGTCTCTGCGGCACAAACCCCTCCTGTGCTGATTACCCTTCCCCCCCCAGCTCCCGGCAGAGGTCTGAGCACCCGGAGGATATACAGGGCCCCTGTGCACACTGGATGACCGATGACTCTCTTTTCCTCTGTCCCAGGGAGGGGGACCACTGCTCAGTGTTACCAAACGTGAAGAGTATTGGTGCGTAATGACCAAAGCCACTGCCTGAATCAATTATTTGAACAGGATCTAATGTCTACGCATTCTTTCCCACCCTCCTGTTATAGCTAGGAGAGGGAAAATTTCCTAATTCATCTGTGTGCCGTTTCGTGCCGCTTCGAGGAGAATGAAATTGATAAACGCACTGCGGTTCCTGTAGAAGAAATAGTTCTTGTAAAGCCAAACCAGGTAAGGTGATTTGCAATATGGATTTTTCCCTCCAAGTTATTAGAATATGTTCAGTCAGCACATTCGGCCTCTGTCTCCAGCGATACATTAAATTAACAGCCCTCACCTCCACCCCCGTCTCAGGCTGTGGATGGCGCCCTGCATTTGTCTTGGCAGGTCGGGCTGAGGGAAGCAGGGCTGAGGAGAGCAGGTTCTGCATGTGTGTGCTCGCGGAGATGCTCACTGGCTTACTGCTCTCTCGAGGGCATTGCCACCGAGAGCTCTGGGAGCTGCCGCAAGGTGAACCCAGGGGCCACTGTGCCTCCCTCCAACCTGCATCTCCCATGGGTGCTGCTCCCACAGGGCCCTACAGGGCCCCTACGGTGCCTTGCACACAGTAGGTGCAACTGTCCAACTCCCTCTGTCTAGCGGGTCTGCCCAAGGGACCAAGTGACTGCGGGAGAACTCTTATAGGACCTGGCCCAGCTTGGAGGGACACCCACACACTAGGGTCAGGCTGGGCATTTAAAGCAGTGGGGGGTGAACGAGGTGGGCAAGGGGTTAAATACAGTTTGCAAATGCTTAAACAAGAAAACCTGAGTAGTAGTTCTGCTTAACTCGAAGATAAGCCTCTCTGTAGCAAATTATGGAATCTGTAAGATATAAGGAGCCCACATGCTAAACAAGGGTGTGGGGCGGCGAGGACATGGGAGCTTCTCTCTGGGGTGATTACCCACCCAGCTCCTCATCACCTGCCTCTCTGAGCGGCCTGAGCTTGGGCTCTGATCCCAATGCATCGATTCACTTAGCTCTTGCCCTCTTCTAGCATTACTGTGTTCTGTAATAAATTTTTGGTTCCCCCTGGCCAGTCAGGTGCCTTCCTTTGCTTTCGGTGAAATGAGGCAACAGTGATACACCGTGTGACACATCCCGCTGGAAAAACCAGCTCTTACTTGAAGGGCCCAGGTTTGAGGTATCCCATTTAATAAAGGATTCGGGGAGCCCAGCTCGTACCTCCTGGGCCCGTGTGGGTTATACTGTGCTCCTGTCGTCAGGATCTAAGAACATGAGAGCACTCTATAAGCAAGGATATTTTTAGAGTCTTTGGATGTGGTAGCAGGGGACCTTTTTCCCCTTGCACGACGTCCTCCATTATCACAGCTACTGATTCAACACCCCCCGAGCCTTCCGATCGCTTCCTCACTAATACGCAAGGACATAATCCCAAATCTTCCTCTCATTTAAGAAAGTCTACCATTTACACCCAGACTTCAAGAAGCCTTCTTAGCACTGTGCAGACTGGTTCCAAGTGTCCTTGCCAGGTACTGAATCCCCAGTCCTGAGTGATAGCCCCACATCAATAAATCCTCTCTTTTCAAGTTTATTCTGCCCATGACAGGTGAGAACCGTCTTCTTCAATCCCGTCATAGACGCACGCCCTTTGTCCTTCACCGTGTGCCTTGAGTTGCTACCTGGCTGTCCCGAGCCTATGAGATAACACCTGGCCAGCTCTGGCGTCCTCACCGTGACCACTGCCTCCACGCTGATCAGCTGCCACAGCTTCACGTATCCCGATGCTTCCCTTCCACGCACTTCAGCCAATCACAGGGAACGATCAGAGTAAGTAGGATGCGATCGCGTATCAGATGTTAATACCACCCACTTGCCACATGGCCACCGGTACAGGCCACTGGTCTTCATTCCTGAGAGAACTGTAGCATTTATGAGTGGTAAGGCAGAACTCTCTGCTCGGAGACAAAGGGTAGAAGGCTTTACCCATCAATCCCTGTCCCCTGCTGGGTGAGGATGGACCTATGGGCATTAAGCCCCCACACTTCCAAGTTGCACAAGTGTAAAAGCCAAGCACTTTCCTGCAGGCAGAGGAGACACCAGAATCGGGAATTGAGAGGTGGGCACGCTAGAGGAGCCTGAGGCAAGATAGGGTCACACTGTACCCATCAAGGTCAGTCAGTCTCCATGGAACAGGTCTCTGCAGCAGGGGCTGGATCCCAAGGTGGGGGCTGAGAGTTTAGGAAGTGAGGCTTGGGGGTGTCCTGCCCAGGTGCCTGTGCTAATGGAGGAAGAATTACAGACCACACAACATGTTTGATTTGAGAATATCTTTAATCTTTCTACAGATTCTACCTTTCAAATTTTGTTTAGCTCAAGTTAATGTTGACATTGCTTTCCCTAAGCACCCCTAGCCTGGGATGGGAGTGGGCAGGGAAGCCCAAACTGCTCCTTGAAATGCCCTGCATGGAAAAATCCACATGTGACTCATTTGTTCGGGGGCGGGGGGGAGGCACTGTTCTAGGCACTAGAATTATAGTAGTGAACACAACAAAAGAAAAATCTCTCAGGGAGCTTACGATATGAGGGGGGTAGTCAAGGAATAAGGCAAGAGGAAGGTAGGGCATGCAGGTGGCAGGGGAGGGTTTGCTATTTTAAACATGGTGCTCAGAGAGGACCTCCTGACCAGGCAAAGCATGAGCAGAAACTCAAAGGAGGGAGATGCGTGGATATCCAGACGCAACATTCCAGGCAGGAGGACTAGCAAACACAGAGGCCTGGTGGGAGCATGTCTGCCTACTGGAGAAGGGCCTCGTAGCCAGTGGGCTGGCATAGAGTGGGGGAGTGAGCTAGAGGGCTGGCAGGATGCCTGTGGCTTTTACTTGGAGAGAGGAAGGAGGGGAGTCTTTGGAGGGGTTTTTAAGCAGAGGAGCAAGTGATGCTGATTTTATTGCAGTTGTGTACAAACTGTCACACTGATAGGAACACACCCCAGCCTCACCACGGTTCAGGCTGGTATTCTCAGGAAAGGCGGCCAGCAGGGAAGAGTTGCAGGGAAGGCAATACTGAATGTCACTATCCAGGCACAGAGACAATGGTGGGACTTTGGTCATAAATGAGACAGGACTGATGGTGGAGATCAACTTCCAAACTGTAGAGGTGGTCCAGGCTGGAGGACCCAGGCCCCCAGAGGTACACGCCAGGGGGAGCCCTGGCACCACTCCGCATGGGGCTGACGCCGGGGGATGCCTGTCCTTCAGGGCAGGAGGCTCCTGTCTTCCACTGTCCTGTACAGTGAGTCCACTCGTGAGCCGTGCCATTGACAAGCATGGCAATAAAACTTCATTGTTCCTGATGGCAGTAGCCTATTTTTTTAACCTTTGGCTTCCCTTTTTCCTGGTACTTAATTACATTTGATTCTGGTAAAATAAAAAGATTCACTCCATTTACAAATGGACTTCCTGTTCAGGCCTGGGCTTCCCTCTCTACCCCCTCCCCAGCTGAGGTGGAAGTGGGGGTGCTCATCCTGGAGGGAACCATCTCTGAGCCAGACAGTGGCACAAAGTCCCCACGGGGATCAGAGGCAGCTCCTCCCTGGGCCTGCCAGAGAGTCTTCTGGAAGTTACCGTCTGGGAAGACACTCTCAAGGAGACCACCCCGATGCACTCCCAGCGCCCCAGATGGGACTCAGTACCGAGTGGTGGTCCACAGGACAATGATACATCCTAATTATGTGGGTCCTTGGTCCTGGGTGGGTTTTACTTACTACTTTCTATCCTCAGCTGCGTTTGTTTGTGCTCAAGAAAGACGCAAACTCTTCAGGGTGCAGGTAGCCTCTTACCTGCACATGCGCCACAGTCTGTTGGAGAGAAGGAGGAAGACAGCTGACAGAAGAACAGGGGACCCCTTCGAGGCCCCTGGTGAAAGCTGCTCAGTGGGGCAGGGGAAGGAAGAGAGAAGTCGAAGACAGGTCCTTGTCACCTAATGAGGGGCTCGAAATCAGCCCCTCTAACTGCGAGTGAGCACAGCTTCTCCTCTTGACCGTGAAGAAGGCAGGACAAAGACAAACTCGCCCCCAGCCAGGCCTCAGGCTATTCTTCAAATCTCACCATGCAACAGGAAATCTCATAGCCAATGGACACCAGACATGTGCCCGAGAAGATTCTTGGGGACACCACTATGGAGCACGACCCACGACCAAATATTCACCCTGCCCACAGCAAGCCTCACTGTGAGCAACGCTCTGGGCGTGGGCTTTCTCATCTGCCCTCATCCTCTGTCAACACGAAAAAGGGATATTTCATTATCTCCAGTTTATGGAGGGAGAAAACACCTCAGAATGTGCTCAAGTTTCCAAAGATCCTCATGACTCCAGACCCCTATGACTTTGTGAGTGTAAACGGGCAATGGACACAGACCTCTTCACACACCCACACCCCACTCCACACACCCCCCCATACTCCCCACGGGCACAGACACACACACTGCTCACACACACTCCACACAGACTCAGACACGCACGTCTACTCACCACACGCACCCACACACACATGCAGACACTACATACCTAGACACACAACCCACGTGACACTGCGCACTGAACACTCCGCACACTTCACCACACACGCACAATACGCACATCCAAAAATGTGACAGAAAAGGAAAAAAAAAAGATTAAAATATTCAGACTTTAGTGTTCAAGGAAATACGGATTTTAGAAAAATCTGAACTCGGCCACATGAGACCAAACACTGGGCGGTGAGCTGCGAGTTCAGGCTTCCCGGGTGGCTGTGTCGTCACTGTTTCCGTGCTAGGTGACGGCGGGTGGGTCACTTCACCTGTGTCTCCTCCAGCTCCACGACACTCTGGGGATAATGACGCCTACTTCAGAGTGCTCTTGAGAGAATTTAGTAAGTACAAACACGGGGAGTGCTTCGAACAGTGCCCACCGTGTCAGGAGAGCCACGCGCATTCCACTGTTCCTGCTGTCGTCACGGTCACTGCTGCCTTTCAGGTGGGAACGCCCCTCTGGAAGGTGGTTTGGTCAAAATCCTTAAAAACTGTCCCAGCAATTCCTTGACCCTGAGGACGTGAACAGAGAAGCTCACACAATCTTCTGGGGAAGGGTGTTCACTGCAGCATTATTCGTAGCCAAAGGGGGGAAAATGGAGACAATCTGAAGTTCTGACACCAGGAGGTTGATCATGGGGCCATCGGCCTGGCCACTCAAGCAAGAAGCCTTGAAGCCATCCTTTGTTCCTCCCTCTCATCGAGGGTTGTCGCCACCTCCTTCCTCAGGAATCTGACCACTTCCAGCTTACTCCCCTCAGAGTAGGCCCGCCACTGCCCTGCCCACCATGGACCACCCCCACCGCCCCATGCCGACCCGATGCTCTGTCCTTTCCCATGGCGCTCATCACCTCTGTACTGGCCAGCTCCCCACTTCTGCCTCTCCCACCAGATGGTGAGTCTCCTGAGGGCCCCATGTGGCTGTCTTGTTTCCTAAGATATCCCCAAAGCCTACAACAGTGCCCGGTACACATGATGCTTCCTGACCCAGGAATAAGCAAGTGAAATAAGGAATGTGAAATGTGATTCAGTCTTTTTTTTTGGAGAGAGAGAGAGAGAGTGCAAGGGGCAGAGGGAGAAGGGGGGAGAGTCTTAAGCAGGCTTCATACCCAGTGTGGAGCCCAACACAGGGCTCCATCTCATGACCGTGAGATCATGACCTGAGCCAAAATCAAGAGTGAGATGCCTAACTGACTGAGCCAGCCAGACCCCTCAAGAATGTGATTCAGTTTTAAGGCCATGTTCTCAATGAATCCATATATCCATATGATACAATATTCAATGAGAAAAAAAGTCTACAAAACTGTATATATCACATGACATTAACATTATTACATAAAAATATATGTGTAAAGACTCAGGCACTAAATTGTTAGTTGTGGTTATTCTTAGTCATTTCAATTTTTTCTTTATATTTGCATGTATTTTCAAGATATTTTATAATAAACATCCATTCCCTTTATAATTAGGAAAACAATGGGTAAGACAGATACTGCAAAGGATCCAGAACTTTTGGAATGAGCCATTCTAGTGAGCAGGATCCGAATGGTTGAGGCATCCTGGGAAATACTCACATTTGAACTTGCCCACAGCAATTGTCTATTACAGCTGTCATTTTCAGAGCCACTCTGCCCGGTCACCAGTGACTCCTCTAATAATGGGCTCCTTCCTTTCTCGTGGGGACACATTAGGCCAAGTCCAGCAGAGATGACAGGTAGTGGTTTCAGTAACATGACATACATTTCTTTTTTCTTCCAAACAGAAAAAGTCAAGGTAAACGAGTCTTTTTTTTCTGAGTTATCCTGCTCACACATTCACAGTAACGTCGGGGAGGCTCTCATAGAGAACTTGTTTCTATGTTCCCACGGCTGTGTCTTTTACTGATTGTAGGAACTGTTGAAAGGTACCAACGTGACAGCCATCACATGGGGACATCAGAGGGCCACTAGACCAGACCTCCCCCAGCTTGGGAATCCAAGTGAGCCCCCAGCTTGGGAATCCAAGTGAGCCCAGGATGCCAGCACACAGAGAAGGAGCCCTTGGATGGAACTAGGGATGCTGTGACCGAGTGGCGACAGTGCCTGTGGAATTCAGGACAGTGGTTTCAAGTGCTGATCTGGACCCCGGATTTCTTCTATCACCTGATTTCTTGGTGCCTTAGTTTTCCCATAGGTTAAACTGGAATGTTTATGCACCTCTCTGAGATAGTTTGAAGGACTAGTGAAATTTACAGCACTACCACTGGGGATGCGTCCTCCCAAGCTTCTGCCCACAGGCCTCTGTTAAGCAGATAGCCACATGAGGAACGGACTGGAAAGAAGTAGGGCTGCGCAGCCTGGAGCAGAGTAAAGAGATTATGGAATGGTGGAACATAAAAACTGCAGCATGCTCCAAAGACAGATTTGTACCAAGTGGCTTCCCAGCAGCAAAAGTTCTAGAAAGCCAGATTTCTGCTTCACTTAAAAAAAGAATCTTCTAAGAACAAAAGGTGACCCAAAAAGGCTACCCTATAAGTACTGAGTTATCCATCACCATGACTATTTCAGTGGGGCTGAGTGATTGTGGGCAGTTTGGGTAGAAGGGATTTCTGAGTGAAGTTGAAGACCAGACAGATAAGCTCTCGCATCACTCCCAATTCCCAGAACCTATGTTTCTGCCACTTGGCCTTTTTTGCTTTTGGAGCTATTTGAAAATAATTTACAATTCATCCTCAAAACCATTTTATCGAGGTCCAGCCAGAGCACAATCGCCAGGAGGCCTCCCTCCCTTTGCTCCTCTGATGGTGGAAATTTGTCTCCTCCGCAGCTACCTCCTCGTTACAGGAAGAGCTCACAATATGAGTCCAGACTTCCGAATGAGAGCCAAAACTCAAATTCCCAGCATCCCTTGAAAGAAGGATGAAGTCTTGGCCCTTCAAATGCTCCCATTCAAGACTTGAATTTGGAAGTCAATAACCTGAAGGGAAAAAACCGGGAGGAGGAAGTTCCGTTTACTGGGGTCTAAGGCTGGGTCTCAGGGACCTTCCTGGAAGATCAGCCTCAGCTCTGACTCCCACCTGCCTGTGTCTCTCTCCATGCTTCCTAACATCACTTAAAGAACGGCTAGATATCAACTATTTTCTTTGTCCTTGGACACACACAGAGCTGGACCCCCTTTCCCATTCTTCCTTGCTCTTGTATGAGGCAACATGGCTGAATCCTGAGTAATGGGAAGTGGGCAGAAGTGACAGACTTCCGTGCCTGATCCCTAAAACCTATGGCACAATGTTCCATCTCTTACCTTCCAGCATGGTGCAGAGGATCAAATGCAGGACAAGATCTCTGGAAACACCCTGGAGCCACTGGAAGAAAGGAGTCTGGGCCCTTGAATTCCCCAGCTAGACTGTGATGCACATGAAAAATAAGCTTCTTATTGCTTAAGTCACTTTGATTCGGGGGTTGTTAAAGTGTTAGCCCTCCCTGACTAATACACTTAATTTTATTTTTTTTTTTTTCTGAACTAGCCAAAGTTAAATTGACAGTCACATACACGGTAAGCTCCCGTTCCCTCAGAGCTGGAGGCATTGTGCTCCAAACACACCTCTGCCCCTCAAGCAGGATGGAGGGCAGCCGCCAGTGCCGTAGTCCAGAAATCCCATCCTTCCTCAGGCCCAGGCCACAGAAGTTTCCCTAAGGAGAGTTGGCTTCTCCTCTTATCTGGGATGCCAGGGCTGTGTCTTCACTCCTCACACCCTACCAGATGCGGGGAGAAGTCATGTTCTTCCTGGTGTCCCTGAACTCACTTTAAAGAATCCTACCCTTCCTCTTTATTAAAAGGTGAAGCCAGCTTTGGGTCTGGAGCCCAAGAGCTATCGCTAAGGAAATTAACTTGTGCCTAGCAGAAACCAGACTTTGAGTTAGTGCAGTAGCCTTTGGCATGTCAGGCCGGCTCGCCCCCTAACTCCCCCCCCCTCCCCTCCCCAGGTGGAATCCTCTGGCAGCCATGTTGTGGCATGTTACTGACCCTCCTCTCACAATTGATTGGACTAAGGCTCGGCACGTGACCCAAGCTGGACCAATCGGAGATTGCGTCTCTGAAATCTGGAAAGGCACTCTCAGACCCGCGGCCCTTAGCTCATCTCTCTGTTGAATGGGGCTCTTGTAAACTGATAGAACAGTGTGGGTGGGACCATCTTCTATGCTACGTGGACTGAGGAACAGGCCTAGGGGAAGCCAGTCGGCTAACAAAACCAAAACAGCAGAAAAAGAGAAAAATGAGTGAAGGAAAAAGCAGGAGCTTTTCGAACCTGGCTGGCATTCTGTGTTGTGGGTCCATGGGTCTATCCATAAAAGAAAATTTCTCAAGTTGCCTTAAGCTAGGTCCAGTTGGTTTGTAAATTCTAGAATCAGAGGTCTCGGCTGCTACAGGAAGAAGTAGAAAATATCATCGGGGAAACCAAGGCACTCCTAGCTTGTCTTGAGCTGGGAAACCTAAAAATACTCTGAGCGGAAAAATATGGTGCCCGGATAGATCTCTTGGGATTTGTTCCTACGTGAAAAGGATGTGACTGTTTCTCCAGTGCGACAGCCTCACATCAGAGCAGAGCAAAGGCAGAAAGCCCAGAGAATTGGGGTGACTTACCCGCACTCCCACAGGCAGCCGGAGTTGGGACCAGAATCTTGGCCCAGAGCCTCCAAGCTGCAAAGTCAAGTGAAACCCCAAACCTGAACCCCCCTTTAGAAAGAGCATCCCTGTCCCGGGCGGGAGCTAGCCGGTTAAGTAAGCACGTGTTGCTAGGCTGGCGACAAATGACGCGGCTAATTCCCCTCGCCCCGCTGGTCCCAGCGCCGCGGTGACGCCGTGCTCCCCGCGCACACGTGCGCACTCGGGCGGGCGCGGGAGCAGCTGCAGGGGCCGGGGGAAGCTGGCGGGGGGGGGGGGGGGGGGCTCAGGAGGTCTCCTGAGCCCCCACCCCCACCCCTCTCACCCCTGCGCTGCGGGGAGGGCCCAGCCAGCCGGGCCTTTCAGAGTTAATTAGCCTTCATGAATATGGATGCCACCGCCGATTGAATACGGTTGAGAGGTCATAACCTGACCCCGGCGAGGCGTGCATAAAGAAAAGACTACTTTTCTCGGCTCCGTCCCTAATTGAAAGCCGAGTTGTCAGGCGCTGCGCCGTGGGTGTGATCGCCGCCGCCCCGCTTCTCCCGCAGAAGAAACACTTCGCGGGGCCGCTCTCTCCGGCGCGCGGCCCCCATTAGCAGTCCCTCTAATGACCTGCAGGTCCGTGCAGGCCGCCCCGCCATCGTCCCCCTGCAATGTCGCCCTAATGATATCTGCGCTGGGAATTCATTCCGAAGCGTTCCTTTTCCACGATGGTTTTCATTTCCTGTCACTTAGAGCTGGAAGCATTTATGGAATATCACATGGTTTTCGTTTACACAGGAAATCAGCTGCAGTTGTGAGAAGATACCGACTTACTTTTGGTGTTTGTTTTTGGAAATCCACCCCCGAATTGAGGGAGAGAGAGAGGGAGGAAGAGAGAAAACTAGCTTGTAGCATTTTGTTTAGAAACAGTTTTCCTTTTTGATCCAGAGTCCCTGTTCTCCGGAGTGGTCTGTGATTATTCAGAAAGCAGCGGTTTATTTCTGACACGTGGTAATCACTTTATGCGAAGAAAGCCCAGCTAGAAGAAGAGACACTTTTGCTTTTCGCAGAGCGGAGGCGAGAGCGGAGGGCCGGGCGGGCGCGGGGGCGCGCAGCTGTGCCCAAGCCCCGCCTCCCGGCCGCGGCGCCGGACCCGCCCGGTGGTGGGGGTGGCGGGGGTCCGCCGGCCCCGCGGTCCTCCCAGCGCTGGCCGCACCTTCCGGGCTCCAGGGCCCTTGCTGCCCCCGCCACTCGCTGGCACCGCTCCGCTTGGACCCGAAAAGACCGGTGTCTTGCGCCCACCCCCCTCACCCCAAGGACCTTGCCATGTCGGTCCGTTCTCGACCCAGCCGCGACCCAACACCCTAGGAACCAGAGAACTGCAGGGGCTGACAACAGAGATGGGGACTAATGTGGGAGAGTTTGCGATTTGTTCTTTAGGCTCCGCCCTCCGGTGGTCACTGAGTTACGGACTCCAGACTCGCCGCACCCCACAAAGACGGCACTCTCCAGGGACACCACCCCCACCCGGCTTCCTTCCCCAGTGTGGCTCCAGCGACGTCTCCCTCTCCGCCCAGGTTCTGAGGGCAACTAGACGGCCCTGGGCAATAGCGCCACCTTGTGGGCATCTCCTCTGCACACGTCTCCTCAGTTCCTTGGCCAGGATGCTGAAAATTCCCTGCGTGGAATGGAGACTGCCTTAACAGATCCCCGGGGCCCAAAACGGATCCAGGGCTGCAGAGGAACCCCCACCAGGAGTTGTAATGGAAATGGTCTCTGTCCCTAGAATGAGCTGCAAACAGGACGACAGGTTCTCCTTTCGTGTCATGTACCAAGACATTCCACAGTAAGAAACCCATTCTTATGATTTAAGGCTGACCCCCCTCCCCAACAAAATGGAAAATGTCCTAGTAAAGATAGGATTTAGGCACTTATTTCAGAGTGAACTGGTTTATTATCTTTTCTCAAGGGTAAGAAGGCTCCTAGAGAGGGGAGAAAGCAAAGAACAGGAGTCCCCCCGACCCCCCATGTCCAAGAGGGGCAGGAGCCAGCCCTGTGACCACCCTTCGAGGGCAGGGGTCACCCATATGGTGAGACTAGGGGGTGATGAGATGGTGCCTGTGGGAGACAGGGTGGGGCGGAGTCCTGTGCACGTTTCAGGGGTGGGCAGGGAGCCTTCAAAGAACAATGAGTCCCCCTTGAGCCCCCAGGACCCAGGTGTCCCTCTATGGTTGCTGGTTACCCCTGGCAGCTGAGTCCCATTTAATGGAGACTCTCAGACAGCCTCACTAGGACCATCCTCTTCCACCTCTCTCCCCCACCCCCCAGCCCGTAAAACCAACAGCCACCTGTGTGAGCATGAGCCCCATGTTTTTATAGGCTGTCTACTGGCGGTTGCAGGACAAGTGGGGAACAAAAGCTTCTTGCTCCGGCCCTTTCCGTCTCCAGTATTAAACTGTGTAACACGACCCGTGCTCTGAAACCAAATATTCGAGAGGACACCCAGAAGCCACCTGGCTACCACATCTCTTGATCAGGCAGGTCACTGGTGCTGTGAAAATCCCACCTGGGGATTTTTCTGGGCTTCTGAGAGGTCAGCAGGCAAAGCTCCCTCGCATGGCGCAGGGAGCCTGGCCTCCCGGCTGTCACAGGCAAGTTCTAGATCTCGGGGTGTGCAGACTCTGTCTCAGTGGGGCCTGGGAGCGGACTGAGGGAGATCCTGCTCCTTTCCACAGCAGGTGGCTCTGGTCTCCATCCGAGGCTCTCCACCGCTTTCCTCCCAGGAACTGCGTTCACCTCATGTTGCTTGTTACCTAACTGATGAACTATTTGAGTCAGCGTGGTGCTTCTCTGAGGCTCTCCAGCTCTGCACTAGCTGGCCCCGAGGAGCTCCTGAGAGCAGCCCATGGCAGGCTCAATGCACTGATCTGGTATATTCTAAGATGCATCTCCTCGCTCTCTTGTCTCTCTCTCTCTCTCTCTGTCTTCCACACAGCACTCCTCTTTTTTCTCCTCTCTCTCTGGAAGTATGGAGTTTATTGGCCTCTGCTGGAGGGAAAAACAATCACAAACTTAATTACTGTAAGATCCAAACCCTGCCTGGCTGTTTTTGGTTTCAGGGTGGTTCCCAGTGAATCACTAGGGCACACCCTCTGTCAGCTTAGGGCTCTTCCTGGTCCCCTTGGCTTGACCACCTGGAAAATAGGAGGATTTTCTGAAGGAAGGGCAAGTTTTGAAAGGAAAAATCAGATGCCTAAGAGCTTCTCTCTCCCAACCCCACAGGGGCCCAAGCCAAGCCCAGTCTCACAGGAGAGGGCTGGCAGGAGGCTGTGGCCTCTCCCAGAGAGCGTCTTCCCCTGAGAAGGTGAGTGGCTCCAACCCCCCATCCCCTACCCCCTCCCCAACCTATGGCTTTACTGTCCAGAATTCCATTTTAAATAGATCAGCATTTCAATATGTATGTATTCCTGCTGCATTTACAAAAACCCAAACCCGACCTTCTGGTAACATGCCAGAAGAGATATATAATGATGTTGTTTAGCGGCAACTGTGTTATTCGGTGTTGTTGACAGTAAAATAAATTAACATAATAAACATAATTTGCTCAAAAAACGGCTAAGGAAAAGCAGATGGTTAGCACATTTCGCAGGACCTGTTGGTCCAAGTTTGCACGGATGTTTAGATGTTGTGCTGCCTGCAACAGATGCTCGCCTGGATCCTCACGTGACGGGCACAGGCCTGGGGGAGGGCCCTGGAAAAGGAGGTGCAGGCCAGCCACATGGGGCAAGGTCCCAGCCAGGGCCAGCCCAGGGCAGGAACGTCTACAGAGGTCTCCCAGCGGCGCCGGGCTATTAGCATTCACGGCCTCTCCCTGCCCATCGCCCTTCCTTTGTGTGCCTGGAACAAGAGAGCTTTCTTCCTGGAGGGGGTGGGGGGGGCGCTGGCGCTGAAGCCCTCAGGCTGCTGCCTCCCAGTCTCGCAGTGGCTTCCGGGCCAGTGGGCTTAGCCGGGATGCTCAGTGCCTAAAAAAGAAGAAAAAGTCATTTTTTAGGAGGATGCCTGGGGAGCAGGGGTTGGGATGGTTCTCTTTCCTCCTCAAGGAGGGGAGGGGGCCCACGGGTCACTATAGTCCAGGTCCTGGTGGTCTGGGGATACCAGCTTCTCACCCCTCCCCAGCTCCTTTTTTTGTGGCTGGGGTCTCAGGCCTGTGACAGAAAAGGGGACCCTTGCCAGCGTTCAGGTGAGCCTGAGAAGCTTCTGAAAGTTCCTCTGCTGCCTGGGCACCTGTAGGCAGAACTCTGGGGTTCATACTGGAGATTCTGATAGTCAAGAGCTCAGAGCAGTAGGCTCAACCCTATAGGAGAGGACTGGAAAGATGGGTTCCTGTTGTAGGATGACTTAGGGGCCCGTAGTGCCCTAGCTTGGCTGTGAACTCTGCAGTGAACCTGAGTCCAGCTTCTTGTTCCCAAATGGAATTGTTCTGAAGGCTGGATAGAATGACTGTTACAGGGTGCCCAGCATGCTGCCCTGTGTGCAGTCCCCACGGGTGCTGAGCCCTCCCTAAGCGGCAGCCATCTTTAATCCTGATGGCAATATCTAAGATGGTTTCATGTGAAAAGCAGCATTCCCCCTGGATCCAGAAGATAATGAGGAACCCATGCAGGGGTCTAATGGGCCGCTCAAACAGCGTGACCAAGACTTAGCTGTTCCCAGGAGCTCCTGGCTGATCTCCAGCTCCCTTTGTGACCCTACATGCCATCTTCTATCCAACAGCCCCCAAAGCACAACATGCTGTTCCTCTGCTCCAGACCCGCTGTCAGGCCAGGTTCTCTGCGAACCAATTGCAAGACAAGAAAGATTAGAAGGCTCGGGGGCGGGGAGGGGGGGGCGTGCAAGGGAGAAAGCGGTGAGGCAGCAGTAGGAGTCGGAGTCTTCAGACCAGGATGCAGGTCTGACAGCTGGGAAAGGAGAGACTGAGGAAGAAAGACAGGGGGTAACAACAGCCTTGGGACCACGGTGCTGCTCTAGAAAGCCTGTTCCAGCCCAGCAGGGAGTACACCGTTGGGGTCCCAGCTCCAGTACTCCCGTATGGGTCAGTCATGGGGCAGAGCGTGGCCTCAGCTTGAGTGCTGGGTGGATCTTGATGGCATTGCAGCTGGAAGCTGTCTGACTGCTGTCCTTCCAGAAGGTTCTACCCTGAAGGGAAAGCAGAGCAGCACACCCAGATGACACCACACTGACAGGTGGGCTCCCACCGCACTTGAGGCAATATGCTCCCACTCTCCAAGCTCCTGCCTGCTTGTCACACTCTTCTGTCCTCCACCTCACCCCCATCCCCAGCCACTGTGCTCCAAGCCCTGGATCCTCCGCAAGGCTAGCTTCTCCCAGTGTTGTGGTTTTAGGGCTGCCCAGACTGCTGAGCTCTTCCTCTTCCCCTGGTGGATTCTTCTTGCAGTCTGAGTTCAGATGTCAACAAGGCTTTCTCTGGACCTGGTGCTCTGAAGTCGCCCCCATCCCCGTCTTCCACAGCGTCTTATTTCAGCTTTACACAGTCCTTATCCCTGTCTATATTCTGTGTGTTTCTTCTTGTTGTTGTTTATGTGTGTGGGGATTGCATCACTTGTGGATATAAGGGGTCTTCTCTGATTGTTTACCACTGTTTTTCTAGAATAGTGCTTGCCGCACAGTAGCCACACAATCTGTACATGATCCAGGTGTGAATGCAAGACCCGGAAAGGCTGGGGGCACTAGAATCTGGTAGCTGAGTGCTCTGAGCGAGGGTCTGCCCACTTTTCAGAACAAAAAAAGAATTAGATACAGAATGTTTGTGGGCCTCACCTCTGCTCTCCTGGGACTCTTAGACAGGTCTAATAGGAAAATCTAACAGGGAAAGTGCTCCAGAACCAAGGGCACGAGACCCAATGAAGGTACTTATGCTTTACTGAAACCTTTCAGGACTGTTAGCATTACAACCACTGTGATGTGCTGACATGCCAGTGAAGGGTGGATCACAACCTCTTCCCCCAATATCCCTTCTCTCTGAGTTGTTTTTTTTTTTAATCCTTTAACATAAAAGACCTGCTTTTGCCCCTAGCCCAGGAGGCCGGCTCAACTGTTGGCAGTTTAGTTATTATCAGCAGAATGTTCTAGAACATTCCAGTAACTTGCTCTATGACCTTGGGCACTTTTCAAGCACAATTCTTTGGCCATTTTGCAGGGGCCGTGGGAGGCTATAGTTATACCAAGTTCTTCTGGCTGATGTTTATAAACAAGTGTTTGCAATTGATACTTCTATACCAAAACCAAGCAAAATGTCCCCCTAGAACCACACCCAATAACAACCTTAAAAACCCTGAAATTTCCAATTATATCAAATCCTCTGGACTTGCAGAACATAGCCCTCTCAGGACTGTGCGTACTGTGCTATCGAATCATCCCCAAACTATTACAAAAATCTCCACTGGGGCCATGGCAGCTGCGGCACAGATGTTTCTCAGAGCGGCTCGGGCATTGTTTAGTATCAATAAACACTATCTCTAAGGCATAACACGTGAGCCGTGAGCTAGAAATAGTGATAACAAGAGCCATGCCAACCATTTGCAGGGAAATGGGATCCTACTGGGAACTGAGGGCAGACCCCTCCCTCCCGCATGGAATGCCCAATTTCAGAGCACACTGTGATTTAGGTGTTGAGCGTTGGCAGGCCTCAGCCTCGGATCTCTGTGCCAAATGGCCAGTTTGCTCCTAGAGATGGATGCCTGGAGTTTGTGCTAAACCTGGACACCCCAAATTTGTGGTTCTCAAGCCCTGGGCCCACCCTTTGGCGTTTGCCTAGCAGATGTCTCCAAAGATTTAACTCTGCGTGTGCTGATTTCTGAAACCACTCAGGTTGTGGTCGGCTCAGCCACCACCAGTTTAAAAGAAGTAACTCCCAGGGCGCCTGGGTGGCTCAGTGGGTTAAGCCGCTGCCTTCAGCTCAGGTCATGATCTCAGGGTCCTGGGATCGAGTCCCACATTGGGCTCTCTGCTCGGTGGGGAGCCTGCTTCCCCCTCTCTCTCTCTGCCTGCTTCTCTGCCTACTTGTGATCTCTTTGTCAAATAAATAAATAAAATCTTTAAAAAAAAAAAAAAAAAAAGAAGTAACTCCCAGCTAGATGCCATCCCTCCGGGAGAGCCAGCTACTATGTCCCTGTTCTCATTTCTGCCAGAACAGGCCCCCTGCAGAGATGACAAACCACCATAGTAGACCTCTGAGCTCACCAGAGTTCCCTTGAGGTGTGACGCTAAAGCAGTGTGCTTGCCCCCCAGCAGGAGGTGATGAGGCCAAGGCCGTGTTCAGGGCATCCCCATATTGAGCCTGGAGGGGACCTTAGAGATGGGCTAGCCTGATCCTCATTCTGCAGATGTGGACCCATGGCCAAAGCATTGACATGATTGTTTCAGGTCACATGACCAGGTAGAAGCAGCTAGAACTGGCCTGAGGTGCAGTTTGATGTTTGATGTCAATATCTACTTCCATCTAGTCCTTCTGTGGTTGTGCCTCATCTTTTAAGTGCAGATCATTGTGGGGTGATTTAGTATACCCTCAGCTACAGGGAAATTCTTCCATAAATGACATTTTTTTAAAAAGTCGACCAAAGCCTGAGGATCTGAGTTCAAAGTTTCCTGACCCTGTAATATGGGAAGGACATGGGAGAAGGACATGAGGTTTTAGAGTGATCCAGCCCAAAGACATTTATTCTTAGTAGGTAAGAGTCTGGGGGTTCTATATGGCTCTAAAAGTGCTAAGAAAGGGTGAAGATTCTAGAAAGTCTTACTTGGGTCTTTTCCAGTCTACACCAGGGTAAGCCTGATCACTGTGTGAGTCACGGTGTCACGTGCTGCTCTAAGTGTTAGGGGCAGGTCTGGGGTGGACACCTCCCGAGGACTGTCTGCACCAAGGGACAGCCTTCTCAGGCCACCTGGAAAAGACCCCCTTCCACCTATTCTGGTCTAGACCAGGGTACGTGCATGCTCCCTGGCCTGTTACACTGTGACTTATCTGACTTGACTGTTCCAGGAAAGAAATGAATTTCAGGACCTTTTCGGTTGTTGAGGGGGAGTCTGCCAAGTTCTCCACTAAGTCTCCCTCTCCCTATTTCAGAGGAAGAGTGTTTTTCCAACGTGGCCTGTAGCGACTGTGGGAGGCAGGGCCTGGTCAGGAACCCAGACCTTCAAATCCTGGCTGCCGTCCCTCTGCCCTGGTGAGCCAGCATTAATGAACGAGAACACGCCCCAGCTCATCGGAGCCTACAGAGCAGCTGGCGAGGGGTGGGAAGAGTGGACAGCTGCACACAGATAGCCTTCCAAGTTCTCCGGGCGGCCCCAGAGTGTCGCGGGTGGGGGCCCCCAACCATGGCAGTGGATGCTAGGCCTCATGGAAGGAAGGTCTGGGAGCATCTGTTATTGGTAGACCGATCTTTGTTGAGCGTCCACCCCTTGCCAGGCACTTTGCTGGGCACCAGGGCCACAAGGACTGGGAAGCCAGCTGCCATGCCCGCCCTTGGCAGATATAGGAGGGAAGCTATTTCAGGTCCATCAGACAAATGCCCCAGTACAGGGGAGGTGTGTGTGCTTGACAGAAAGCACCTGGGGCCGAGAGAGCCACTCCGGTCCGCCCTGGCAACGGTGCTAGAGGCTGGTGGCTGAGCGTGTTACACCCATTTCTCTGCTGGTGAGTGCGGGGACAGAGGTGCTGGCCTATGCTCCTTGTCACTCCATTGTGTGTTTATACCTGGCTGTTTTTCTAGCACTGACTTCAGTATCTGCCCGCAAGATAGGGTCCCGAGAAGGCAGCAGGAGCAGCCAGAGCCCTGCTTCCTCTCTCTGCTCAGGTGAGCTAAGGCAGGGCTTGAGTCCCTGCTTCAACACCTGTCCCACCTTCCTGAGCTTCTCCTGATGGTGGCTCAGAAGGGCGCCCCAGGTACACCTGTGCCACAGGTCAGGCATGTGCTGGGGGTGCGGGATTTTCAGGCATGTTGGGTTAAATGGGGCTGAATTATTATCAAGACCTGTGGCTGGGGCAGAGCCTGAAGGGAGCTGGGGCTTCAGTGTTGAACAGGGATTGGCTCAGGCCAGAATCTCCCTCTCCCGGCTCTGCTTTCTGCTCTGGAAATCCAAGTGGGTGCTGTATGGAGCGCCCGGGTTGGGCCAAATCTCCGGATGCATCTCATTGGGGATCCCGAGAGCAGCTGAGGGAGCACCCCCCAACACACACAGTGCCCCAAGCGTTGTGGATTAATAAACCCCATTTAAAAATAATTACAACTGATTGATAATTAATTTCAGAAATAGCCTTTGCCAAATAACTCATTAAATGTAATCTCCCCGGGTGTCAGTTGTGCTCATCGTCAGGCCTTTGCACACGCAGAGCGATGCAGAGCTTAGCTTAAGTCTCCCTTCAGAATTGTTGCCATCTTCAGCTGTTTTCCTGATTTGTAGCCAGTTGATGTCCCAGCAGAGTCCATCCCGGTTCTCTGCAGTCCAGGACCGTGTTTGTAGGGGGGAACAGGAGGGTTCTGGCAAGATATTTGGTTGGAGGGCACCTTGGGCTTCTCTCTGAGGCAACCACAGGCAAAGGTGAGAAGTTCTCATTTCTGTACTTAGATCCTCCCTGATCTTTTTTCTGAGGTGGACTTACACCACAAGTGTCCAGTGAGTGAGGGTGAAAGAAGGTGGCATGGTGGGCAGCATATGCCAAGAAGCCTGCCAGGGACCAAACGGTGGTAGCTTGGTGAATGGCATTTTCTTCCCCTCTTTCAATTTAGGTCAGCAGTTGGCTCTGCTTTGACTGTATGGGTGGGCTCCGGGCAACAAAGCTGGCTGTGACTGGCTAGACACAACAGACCCAAAGAGCTGTGACACAGGCCCTTGCCATTTGGCGACTCATAGTCTCCTTAGAGAATTGAGATGTGTGTGTATGAGGGATATAAAACCAACAGAACTCTCCATTGATGGTGGAATGCGATGTCAGATGAGGGATTTGGACAGTGATTCCTTTTAGAGGTCCCAAGAGAAGGAACTAGCCCTTTCTTGGTGATCCTGGGAACCCTTCACAGAGGAAAGGAGATTTAAATGGTGTCCTAAAAACATGGTAGAATTTGGAAGACATAGGGGTGGGAGCAGAGGACAGCAGGCATAAAGGCCCATGGGAAGGACCACACAGGGCACTTTGCTCAATGGGTTCACTGGCCGGGTGGGCTGGGGAGGAGATAGGACAGATCAGGCTGGAGAAGTGGGTTGGGACCAAATTGTTCAGGGCCTTGAATGCTAAATTTTCGTCTGACTGAAAATTTGTTTTGAAAGAGGTGATGAGATCAGGGTGGAAGTTAGAGATTTTACAGTGGAAGGTATTGTAGGGGAGATATTGCCAGCCCCCAAATGTGGTGTCTCAGGAAACTCTGGCTATGGGATATAGGATGAATGGTAGAGGTACAAAGTAGTTTCCTCAATCTGCTACTGAGATTGAGGTACAGAATGGGGTACAGAATAGACTGTACCCCAAGTGACAGGAAAGCCCCAAAATAACACCAACTTAAAAATGGTTGGGTTCTCTCACATTCTAAAAATTCAGGAGTAGATAGTTCAGGGAGTGGATTGTTTTCTACAGTGTCAGCAATCCAAGTTGTTTCCAGCTTATGGATCTACAGTACCCGACTTTTCTTCCCAACAGCTTCTCATGGGCCAGTATGGCTGCTGCAACTCCAGCCTTCACGTGTCATTCCAGGCAACAGAAAGAAGAATGGAAAACTAAACACGGCCATGAATTCCTTGACAGTTCTCCCACTGAGAAGTGGGGATTATGTCCTCACCCCTTGACTAGACTACTTTGTGCACTAGAAGATGGCAGAAGTGATGTTATACCAGTTCCTAAGTCCAAGTCTTAAGAAAATGGCAGCTTCCACAGTCTCTAGGAACATTCTGGAAAACTTGAGCTGCCATGTGACAACGCCGACTATCCTGATAGCAGTGCTGGAGAAGCCCTGTATAAGGACTGCCTTTGACAGTTTCTGTTGAACCCAGCCTTCTAGGTTTCTCCACCAAGGTACCATCGTGGCCGCCACTGGCTAGCCCACCCACTGGCTGAACATCACCAACTGACTCTGGGAAGGGAAAAACATACCATCCAGTGGACTCTATCTAAGTTTTAAGTTCACAAAATTGGGAAAGACAATAAAAATGTTTGTTGTTTTAAGTCACTAAATTTTGGGGTGATTTGTTATGTAGCAATAGATAACTGGAACAAAATTTGGTACCCAGAATTGGGTTGCTGCCATAACAAAAAGCTAACACATGGCCTTGGCTTTGGGATGAGGCATTGGGAAAAATCTGGGAGGACCTTGTGAGAATTGTTAACAAAAGCTGGAGGGACTTCAGAAAAACCAGAGAGCCTGGAGGGCAGTGAGGAAAATGTTATTGGAGGCTGCAAGGAAGTTTGGCACATTGTTGCCTGTGGTCACACCAGCTCATGCTCGCTCTCTCTCTCTCTCTCTCTCTGTCTTAAATAAATAAATAAATAAATAAAATCTTCAAAAACAAAAAACAAGAATGTTAAGGGCATTGTCCACAACAGCTCTTGACTAAGAGCTGCTGGGAGCCACTCTCTGAGAGCAGGACATGGCTCCAACCAGGGAACTAGAGACAGCCTGGCTGGATTTCAAATTGCTATGGACCAGTTGCCCACGCAGGCTTCCCCTCCTCTCTGATTTTGAAGGGAGGTTATTAAATGGAACTTTCCTATCCTGACATCCCCATCATTTATTGCAGGTGTGGGAGCCATGAAATTCTTTCTTGAGTTCGGTCTTCAGACTTGAGGAGCTGCTCCTGAAGAAGCTCCCAGACAGACCTGCCCGAGGTAATATGAGGCAAGACCTTACATCGGAATCCCAACTGTGGTGGAAAGAGACCTTTGGGGTCCTGGAATTTTGTGTTTTGGAACAAATATAAGTAGTCTGTGCTGGAGCGTGGCCTGTGGTGGACTAAATATAGCGAACGTTCTTCGAGGTGTGCCCACCACGCTTTGGGTTTGGGTCACAAACCAGCTGGATTTGAGGACCCGTTCATTTGAGGTAACCTCACTGTCTAGTTTAAATGCAAACAAAACCATTGTAGGTTAATCCTCGGGGTCTACGAATCCTCTGTCAGCACTTCACCTCTGGAAAACCCACGCTGAACTCTGAGAGATGATACACTGATAGCACCGAATGGGGGGTGGTGTGGAAGAAAGGGGGTGTGAGAGAGAACCACCAAACAGAAGAGTGACCACACTCCGGGCCCGCCAGCATGTGTCCAGTTTTCCACAAGGCTGTGGAGGGTGCCCCTCTTTGGGGGAGGGAGAACAGTCTAAGGGGCTTCTGGGGGACCCTCCTGGCAGGTCACATGTGGAAGGGCAGAGGCAGTTACTGAAGAACCACACTCAGGCCTCAGGACACCAAGGAGCCTGTGGTGAGACACCGCTCCCCAGACAGGAGGCCAGTGAGGCCCAGTGCTTCGTCCGCTCCCTCCCAGAAATTCCCGTTCTCCACTCTACAACTGTCAGAAACCTTAACTAACTGAAGGAAATGGATTCTATTGCACACAATTATAATTGCCTCCAGTGAAACAATAAAAAAAAAGTTTTACTGCTCCTCTGCAGTTTAGTTGTTAGAAAGTAAAGTGGAGTGTGCCAATTTAAGAGCTCGGAACATAGCTTCCTTTGGGGACAAAAGCCCGAGCTGTCAAATGCCTGGTGGCTGGTCAAAGCGGGCTTCCGGCGGCGGTAGGAATGTGACAGCAGACGCCGAGAGAGGGAATGGGCAGAGAGTGGCTCCTGGGAGCCCGGTCCTTCTTTCTCCATAACTTTTTCCTAAGTGAGCAAATGCCCTGCTATAGAAATGTCCAGCATTTTCCAAATGATGTTCCAGGTAGAGCCAGTTGACTCGCCTACCTGAGGAAGCACTTAAAACCAAGCTTCGGGGGGCGCCTGGGTGGCTCAGTGGGTTAAAGCCTCTGCTTTCGGCTCAGGTCATGATCCCAGGGTCCTGGGATGGAGCCCCACGTCGGGCTCTCTACTCTGCGGAGAGCCTGCTTCCTCCTCTCTCTCCCTGCCTGCCTCTCTGCCTACTTATAATCTCTGTCTGTCAAATAAATAAATAAAATCTTAAAAAAAAACAAAAAAACAAAACCAAGCTTCAGGGGAAGATTCCAGGCCCTCCTGACCCTAGTAAATGGGCAGGTGGCGACTGGCCCTGGGGAACGGATGGGGCAGGGTCTGGCCTTGGCCGGGAGGCAACGCCACTCACCATCCCCGAAAACCACATCAGGGTGAGGAAGGAAGCCTGGGGAAATGAGACATACACTTGAAAACACACATTTTTATTCTGGATTAGGTGTGTCTTCCCATTATATGAGGGAACAAATGACCGAGGCTGCTGCTGCTTAGGACTCCTGGTGACGGGACCCCGGACTGGGCCAGAGAGCCTGGGCCTAGAGCTCACCCTTGCCTTGGCCTCACCGACCTTCCAGATGGTGCCTGGGACACCACATGGATGGCTCTCCCGGACCACTGACCTGAAGGAGTGGAGCAGCGTGGGACCCCCCAGGTGGGAGCAGAGCCAGTGCCTGCCCCCGCCCCCCAGTGTCTCTGCACACGCTCCCCGTGCTGCCTCAGTGAGCCGTCCTATCCCTGTCCCTTCCACACCACAGTGGCCAACGTGTCCGGCCCCGGAGTGAGGGGCCACGCCACAGATCTTGTTTCAGGAAGCAGCGTGGCTTCTGGCCTAATTGTAGGGGTGGGAGCACAGAGGCAGCCACAGGCCTTTCCTCTGCCAACAAAAAGGCCGAAGTTCAGTCCTCCTAGGTTTCATTTCAAAGAAAGCTAAAAACCCCTCATTTCGCCTAAGTGCTGCCTTCACAGAGTGAAAATGGAGACTTTTATTTGTCTCTGCCCACCGCTTTCTGCACCCCACCTGCTTCGGAGGTGGTCTAATGGGTAAATTACTCATGTCCTGCTAATCAGTTCCAGGGCCTGCGACAGGGAAGTGAAGGAGGCCAGTTACCACAAGGGCTCCTCCTCCCCGGGGCCGTGAACCCGGCGAACTCTCTGCTTCCAGTCAGGACCCAGGCTCCCGCTGAGCGCCTTCTGGGAGCCCTGATCTGGGTTCAGCTGGGGCTCCTTTGGATGAGAACTCCCAGGAGAGCTTCCTACTCGGGCCTCTTGAAGGGGCCATCGGGGTCTGACCTGGGGTAGGAGGAAGCTGTTCCTGCCCTCCCCACCCCCCATCCGTTCCCAGGGGGCATGGCAGGGCCCCAGGTATATTTTATTTATTAAAGGAATATTATATTTATTAAAATTAGAAACGTTAAAAACCCAGTCTTTCTTAAGCTTGTCAGTTCAGCTTACAGTAAATCTAGCATTCATTTTGAACTTGAAATGTTTGATCCCACTTTTTTTTTTGAGAGAGAGAGAGAGAGAGAGAGAGAGAGAGGAGAACATGCAGGTGCACAGGGCTGGGGGTGCAGAGGGAGAGAGCAGGAATCTTAAGCAGGCTCCGTACCCAGCACAGTGCCTGACCTGAGGCTTGGTCTTAAGAGCCTGAGTTCATGACCTGAGCCAAAATCAGGAGTCAGACGCTTAACTGAGAGAGCCACCCAAGCAGCTCTATTTGGTCCCATTTTGAGTTCTCATCTTACTCAGCTGCTATACTTAAAAGCTTGGAGGGCTTTGTGAAATCTTCCATAATAGTCTTAGATTTCCATACAGTCTAGTCCGGCCAGTTTCCCTCTGACCCCCTTCCCATCCAAATGCCCCATCATCTTAGGGAAAAATATGACCTGGGAATTAGTGTCCAAATGGGATGTTTCCTCAGACGTAAATATTGGAGACTTGGTTCTCAGCAGACTCCACTTGCCGTATGTGCTTTGACCACATGGCCTACAATATTTTCGAGCCTGGAGCCAACTGCCTCTTTCCCCACACAGACCAGAACATTTCAGGAAGCCGCCTCTCCCTGTGTCCCTTCTGCTTCTGTCTGGAAGGCTGGATTGGAGCATGCCTGCCTCAGGGTGGGCTGCTGACAGGGCACAGCGTCCCCTCAGCAGGCTGGGCACATCTGGGCACTCTCCCTCGGTCCTGCCCCAGGTCTGCCTCCATCCTCCACTGCCCCTGTCTCATCCCAGGCCTGGGAGGGAAGCGAGGTCCCTCACCCGCCTGGGGCACCGCCATGGCCCACTTGGCGAGATACTTCGGCACCTCATCTCCAGACCTCAACTCACAACTGTGATTCAGTCAACAAACATCAGAGGCGAATCGCTGACCTTTCAGGATTTCCCCAGTGGCATATTCTTTATTTTGGAAGATTGGTTTTGTATTAATGGATAATTTCCATGAGAAGTGAACTTTCAGGTGTGACTTGGAAGAGAAAGTCAATGCTGGAAAATTAGACGTCCCATTTTAAACACACACACACATACACACCCCCACAGACTTTTACAATAATAGATTTTCAACAAAGGACGTCTTTGGAGAGTTTTAAATGAGTCCCCTCCCTGTGTTGTCCCTGGACTATGAGCAAGGGTCATTAACAACGATCGGGGGCACTTGAGTCACCAGTCCTCCCAGCTGTAGCCCACCGTTCATGGGCCTGAGCGGCTCTAACAGCACGGGGCTGGTGTTAAGCAGCCTCGGCCTGGCTTGTTGAAAACCAGTAGTTGTGTAACACTCCGACTAGGTAATTTGAAAGTTGCCCTTGGGGATCCATATATTTTAATTTCAAGGCCTTAATTCATGAGCAGGTCTATTCAATGAGGAACAGGCTTAGGGAATTGCACAGAGGGAAAGAAAATGTCCACGAGGCCAATTACACCAACTCTGGACCTTTCCCAGCTCTGGGGCCGGGTACGACCCGCCTGTGAGAAAGCATGGGCCGTTTCCCTGGTTTGCGTGTGTTTCAGGGAGTAGGGATTTCTGCTTTTACTCAGGTTGATTTATTTTTCTTTTCCTTGGTAATTGTTGAAAAACAAAATAAAACCTCCTGTGAGCCTTTTAGAACTTCTGGAAAAGTCCCTTCGCTGAGGAGAGCTGACTCTGAGAATTGTGGAGAGCGGAGCTGGAAACCACTTCTCCGCAGCCCTTTCATTCCTGGGTGTGTCTGGGTGACACGGGGCTCCCCAGGATGCCGTGAGGGAGTGGGGGCTGCCCGGGGCAGTCAGCAAAACTGGGTTTGTGTTGGCTGGAGGCACGAGACAACCTTGCTGATGGCATAAAAAGATAGCTGCACTGTAAGGGGAACAAAATTCTCCTCCTCACCTAAAATGAAAGAGAAAAGGGTGACCGGAAAAAAAACAAAACAAACCACAAAAAGAAGCTTACGATGGCTTCATATAAGAGTCCTTTTAACTCAGAGCTACTGTCTTATGCTTTGAAGGCCACTTTGAGGCAGATTCCACTTGTAACCCCCCTTGAGGGCAGTTTAAAGTGGGGATGGTGGGCATTCTGTTTCAGGGCAAGTGTCCTTCAGGCCTGTGGGATGGTCGCACTTCCTCAGCTGGGCGGGTGGCTCTTCCTAAGAACGAGGGAGTCTGTGGGGTTGGTTCGATCAGGGTAGAAACTGCCATTAGTATCCCAGTATCCCTATCAGGGTCGCTGCCAGCATGCCCCCGGCACCTGCTCCGTCCCCTTCCTCAGTGGCCACCTCGCCTGGATCCCAGTGCCTGCCAGACACTGCCAGGGCCATAGGGACATGTGGACTTCTTCCCCACAGCTCTCTGGGTCTGCCTGGGCCACAGGCGGGATGAGGGACCCCTACGTTGTTGGGCACAGTGAGGACTGCTGTGCCCTCCAAAGCCCGCAGACACACTGGGCTCCATGTGACCCCCCTGGGATTCGGAAACTTTCCAGCCCCGCAGAATCCTGTCTCCTGTTTTTCTAGGATGACCCAGTCACTTGGCCCTCAGCTAGACCCTGGGGAGACTGTGGGTGGCAGGAGAAGGGACTCTCATGGAATCTACAAGTGCTGGGCAGAAGAGGACTCGGGGTCAGTGAGGGTCATTCTTAGGTATTGGCTGAGCCTCTTGGGCAGGTGGGGGACTTTACAGGGTCCCTCATGCAGCTCATTTGCATATCTGTGACATCATCCTGAGCCCCCCAGCCCTCTCATCTTCTACAGTCCTGCCTTGCTGTTGTCATTGCTGCCCATGGTGGCTCAGGTTTCCGTATGCTGTATGGGGTCCATGTCACATCTCGCTATGTGACCATGTCCCGCCCACCTTTGCCTTCCCACCCCAGCCGCCCACAGCTCCTCAGCTCTCCCAGAGAGCTTGTGCTGAATCGCTTTTTCTAGAAAGCACTTAAGGTAACTCAGAAGATATGTAAAAATACAATCAGATGAGAAAAATTATTTTCTGACTCAATGAATTGCAGTTCTTTCCAGCCCTGAGAACCTAGGGATTGATACATCTAAATCTCTTCGATGCAAGGGTTTACCCAGAAAGCGCTCTGAAGCAGTCCTGGGTTTGGAAGGAAGACCCACCACCTGGCTCCTCTTGTTCGGTTTTGTGGCAATGGACGGTGGTTCCAGTTTCATGTCTGTAAATCCTTTTTATTTGCTCTCACCCTCAGTGAGAGGTGTGATCAGTCACCTCCATGGCTAATGTTTGGGCCCCCAGCATGTAAGAGAACTTTGGCCTGATTTGAGCCCAGCCCTGGAGATAGTTGTTCATAAAGTCTACCGCCTGTGATAACACATTTTCCTCACTCCCTAACGCTCTCACATGAGGGGAGCAAATTGCTGCCTGCCCTCGAGTCTTTTTAAACCTCTGTAGCATTTAGTGAACTATCCAGTGTCTGTACTGGATTTTTATTTATTTTTTTAATTTTATTTATTTATTTGAGACAGAGAGAGAGAGCACAAGCAGGGGGAGTGGCAGGCAGAGGAAGATGGAGAAGCAGGCTCCACACTGAGCAGGGAGCCCAATTTGGGGCTGGATTCCAGGACCCCGGAATCATGACCTGAGCCAAAGGCAGACGCTTAACTGAGTCCCCCCACCCAGGCACCCCTCTACTGGATTTTTAAGCACAGAAACAGACCCTGGGGAGTTTCTACAGAACAGGGATTTCATGGAAAGATCACAGGTAGCTCACAGAATGTATGGAAATCCTTGGAGTCTGGAAGTGGCAGGAGCAAGGATAGGGGATGGGTAGCAGGGTGACCCTATCTGGACTTGGTCTCATTGCTGCTGCTGACTTGCCACCACGTGGGTCCTTGCTCTCGACACCCTGGAGTCACAAAACTGCCACTCCCACAGCCATTTCTCAGTGGCCTCAGCCCTGTGCCTCACTCTCTCAAGAATTAAGCCCCGGGGGTTGCAGTCCATGCCTTGAGAGGCAAAACTACTGATTTGACTTTGCTTTCCTCCCTAGCCGTCCAGTTCCATTATAGACAGCCACCTCGCCCCATAATCCTTGCATCCTTCATGCCCCAAACATCATTCTATGACAGATCCAGCCCCATCCCCCAAGCCCTGCCCTCAGTGGGCATTCGTTTCAGGCAACCTCGGGTAGTAATTTAGCTAGCTATTTTCCCGCTGTGGCTCATGGTCCCATCTCTAAACAATGGAATTGCTCTGCCCTCAGGTAAGTAACAATCTGGTCTAAGTCCCCATTTCCCTTGGAGTCGGTTAGTGGCAGTCTGCTTACAGTGAGTAGTGCGTTCCCTGCTAGACTGTCAACTCCAACAGAGAGCAGGAAATGAAGAAATGATTGCAATAGCCCTCTGTACCACAGGGCCATGCTTAGGAAATTCTTCTCTGGAATTCTAAAACCTTCCATGCACAGCCAAGATCAGCCATCAAAGACTGTGTATGTTTCTTTAGGGAATAGCAGCATCGTAGGTGGGAGCCTTGGTCCTCTCTTAAAGGCCAGGGAGGAAGCAACCTGGAGTTGTACTCCTCCAGCCTATTACTGTTTCGAGTCAGTGATGGAGCAACAGGTGGGTTTGATTACCCGGATCCAGCAGTGCTAACTTGGAGTGGGCCCAGAGCAGGGGTTCCTTCTTCTTGTTTGCCTCCTCAGTGAAGTGGATTCAGGTGGAAACCCTTAGACCTTCCTGCTGAACTATGACCTCTGGGTGACCACCTGAGATGGAGAGATTCAGGTTTGAGAATATTCGAGATAGCGATTATTTATAGGCATTGCTTAGAAATTTATTTTAAGATTTTATTTTGTTTTAATTTTAGAGAGTGCATGTGCAAGCAGGGGGAGGGGCAGAGGAAGAGAGAGAGACTCTCAAGCAGACTCCTTGCTAAGAACCCACCCCCACCCCCACCCCGCCCCCCAACTCAGGGTCCCATGACCCTGAGATCCTGACCTGAGCCAAAATCAAGAGTTAGATGCTTGACTGACTGAGCCACTCAGGTGCCCTGCTTAGAAAGTCTTATAAGTAAATGATGGACTGAAGTGTTTTGAGTCTTTGCCGAGTGACAATTTATGAGAAACCACTTAGAAATTGTTCAGACAAAATTCCCTCAGTTCTGAGCATACCCTTGTTAGTCTCCGTACTAATGTGACAAATAGAGTTCATTGGATCCGTTGGTGCCCGCTGCTTTCATTTCCGGGGACGCCCGTGTGTGAGAACTACCCAAGGGGAAGCCATCATGGGTTAGTGCGTCTCAGGGAAAGCTGCCTATTTGTAAAAGCATCATCGCCCAGTTGAGCCGCTCTTAGACAGACCCGGCCTGAAAGGAGCCTTCAGATCTTCCACTCCAGCTTCTGCACCTGAAACAGTACTGAAGGCCCACGCTGGCCTGGAACTCTCCTTTGCCCCTCCTTTTAAGAATTCCAAGACTCTTGATGCCAGTTCTGGCCAAGGAGACGGAGAAGTTAATGACTTGAACCTGAAGGCTGAAGGGTTCTCAGGCCTTTCTGGGGCTCTGTGGCTTTTCCTCTTCTGACTGGGCACTTGCTTTCCCGAGGGCTTTCCCCCATCGTGCGATAGGCCTCCTGGTTTTGAGGAACTATGCAGGCTCTGAGGACTTGGCTGGGCCCCCTAGTGCAGAGCCTGCGTCTGGCAGTGACCCACCTGTCCTCCCGCCTGGTTCCCGGATGTCCCGCCGTGGGGGCGTGGGTGGGGAGGGGGTTGGCGGGCCGCTCTGTCCCCCGAGGGGGCGGGAGGCAGCCGGCCGGCCTGAAGCCACACAGCTGGGACTCATCCAGGCCCAGCCCAGCATGGAACCTCGTTCTCTGTCAAGTGCAGGCCAACTCCATCTGCCCCACACCTTCTTCACACGAAACGTTCTCCTGGCTTCTTTTGAAAGTAACTTTACCCGCACCCGTCCATGCTGAGGCGCGGAGCTGAAATTTTAGCAGAGGCCCATTGGGAAGCAGGAACAAAAATTAAACAGCTCAGGATAGGATCCTTTTTATCCATTCCAACGCTGATTACATGGCCTCCAGCTGGAATGTGGAGCATGTACCTCAGAGCCCACGCGGACACAGCTGGAATTTCTCAGTGGACCCCATATTAACCCATTGGTTCTGGGACGTGGGATTTCCTGGACCTGAAGCACAAATTTTTGCACATTTTGGGGGTCTTTCCTTTCTGACTTTTATGGAAGCAGGGGGTGTGTGTGGGCAAATAGGCCGACTCGAGAAGCAGCAGATTGCTGCCCTGTTCACTTCCCATCACCGACGGAGGAGCCCGGAGAGGAAGGAAAACACGTTCTGGAAGGCCATTTGTTTATTGTTCCTCGCAGGTATGCTGAAGTCCCCATGTCCCCGCCCCACGCTGTACCTTTGGCCTGTAGCCTTTGGAAAATAAGACCTGACATGACACTGACCCTCATCACCCCTCCCTGCACCGATTCAATAGGCGCGGGAATGTCGGACTGGAGAGGCACAACTCCCCCTCTCAGGAGGGGTGCTGACAGTCTCTGAGCCAAGCCCCCCTACCCCCGCCGCCTTTAGCAGGACCCCCAAGGAAGAGTCACGAGAGGCAGTGGTGCCTGGGCTGGGGGGAGGGGGCAGAAACAACGGAAATCCCTAGGCAACTTCTCGCAGGTGCTCACAGTTGGCTTGATGCTCCTCCCAGCCCCTCTTCAGACCTGCTTGGAGCTCACCCCCAGGAGCCTGCCGGGATCGAGACCCTCATTGGAAACTAATCTTCAGTGGTACAAGGCAATCCCCTTGGACCGGTATCCCCGAGGGCTGAACTGGTGCAGCCCCTCTAGTTTGCGGGGGGAGCCTGGGAGTAAGGACGCCTCATCCAGGGCCAGGCACCACCGCTTCCAGTCCGTGGTAGCTCCTGCTGCCTGCTCGGGCTCTTCCGCATCTCAGGCTTCTGCAGAAACTTCCCTGCAAAGATCGCCACCCGGTACGTATCTGTTGCTCCACAGTCTAGTGGCTGGTGAGTAAACAGTGCCGGAATTTTCCCATGAGTCTCGAACCTTCAGAACTCAGTGGCCAAGTCTGCACACTGCCGGTGCATGCTGGCCCCCCTCGACCACGGCTGCTCCTTTCCCGAACACCCCGACTCTCCCAGGTGGATCCCTGCCTCAGGCCAGCAGATCCGAGGCCTGTTTTCAGTCAGCACACTGGCGGGGTGGGACTGCCCAGAAGACCCTCCAAACATCCCTTCAAGGCCCGGGGCCATGGGGGAGGGACCCAGCATTGAGAGAATGCAGAAGCCTCCATACTGGTCTTGCAGAGTCAGAGGGGAGGGAATGTTCCCTCAACATGGGGCCTTCTTGAAACTGTGACCTGGCGTCTTAGCGTTACAGTACATGTGTGGAAAGGCAAGTCTGGAGCCCGGGACTGAGGTAAATGCGGTGGACGCCCCACCTTCAGGCTAACAGGCCAAGGAGGTGAAGGGAGGGAGGGCAGCTCAGATAGAAGGAGGTGGGCAGACATTGCCAGTGGGCCTATAACAGAAGCCTCCCGAATATTCCAAATGCTGTGATGCAAAGGGCCCAGGAAGCAGTGCCACACTGCTCTCCAATCTAGTATCGGTAGCGTTTGTGGGAGCTGGGCAGTCTCCTAGCCTGTGAAGTGCAAATTCCCCCAGGACGGGTGTATTTTCAAGAGTCTGTGGGCCAGTTTCCTGGAGGACAAGGGGTGCTGACAAGCAGGAGGAAAGAAAGGAGAAAGGGGGAGGAGTGTGGCCATAGTTCATCTCCTTTACAATTAGGCCCTGGGTGGCCCAGACAGCAAACGGTGAAGGAGTCTTTTAAAAAGTAAATAAGGAAAGGACACAAAAATAGTAAGAGTCTTGCCCTTAGACTTGACTCTCACTTACTTACAAAACCCCTAGAAACCAGCGCAGCTTTATTTAAAAGACCTGGGTGGTGGTTAAGCAGGTGGGCGAAGGGGATTTCAGGCAGGTGTGGAGAGGTAGTGGAAGCCACCGGACCAAGCCGCTGCTGGAGGTGCCGGCTTCTGAGCTTCGGGGCTGGGAGTCCTCCTTCCCGCCACTGGGAAGGGAGGCCCGGAGGTGGTGGAGGGGGCACCCAGGAAGGCGGAGGGCCGCCAGACTGACTGCACCCCCACAGTCCCATTCCTGGGCTCAGCATGCTGCAGGGAAAGCGCTTGGATCATTAATAGAAAAGAAAGGTAGAGAATATTGAATTTCTGATTAGGCCTGCTGCCTACTGCTCATCAGCTCAGCTGAGTCCTCATGGGCCGTGGTTCGTTGTTATGACTGGCGAATAAATGATTATTATATACATAATATCCCGGGGAAAAGCGGCCTCGGCTGCCAAGACTCCAGTGCCATCCCTCAGGGGTGGGGAAGGGCTGGGCCCGGGCAGCCGTTCTGTGCTCCATGGCGGCTCTGGGGCCTCCCGGTAAAGCCAGACCTGAGAACTCGGTCAGGGCAGACACCCAGGGCCTCGGGGCCAGGCCCGTGGGCTGGGCTCAGGTGGGGGCAGGAAGAGAGATGGGGGTGGCCCATGTGGCCTGTAACTGGCACCACGCCCGCTCCAAGCCATCCTGGCTCTGCGCATGCTCCCCACACCCACGAAGGAGGCTGCAGGCTCCCAGCCCCTTCTGGAAGGAAGGAACAGAAACCCCGTCTGAATGGCCTCTATCTCCAGCAGACCCTAGGCCCTGCTGCGTGCAGGGGTGCAGAGGCAGGGCCTCGCCTGAGTTGAGCTGGAGTGTCGAGGGGCTGCTTTAGTGTTTGGTGAGCACCTTCCTAAATGCCAGCCTGTCACAGCATTTTCTTGTTTCACTCTCCCTCTGGGCACCATCTCTAGACCCAAGGGTCATGGAAGCTTCAGGCCCCCTGCTGGGGCCACATAACACAGGCACAGCTCGGCAGTCACATTTAATTTTCCTAAGCTGTCACATCTCAGCCTCTGGATGGCACAGCTCCCTGGGGAAGGGATCTCAGCCTCGCCTGCACGGTCCCCGCTTCTGTGTGCCAAATGGCTCTAGCTCTTAAGGTCTGCAGCGAGCTATCAAGTAGTGCGGGTGGACCGCCAGCCTGCAGGGCCACTGCTCCTGGAGGCGTCACCCTCCATCCTCTAGAGACCCTTCCAGCTTCAGGATGACCGGCCTCAATCCGGTACGAAGACCAGAGCCGGGTCGGAACTTCCGATGGCCAGCGTGAACCCCGTGGGCCTTTGGCACCCGCTCAGATGCCGGCTCTAAGAAAAAGCAGGGCTTCCTGATCCCCGTGGGCCCCTCCCACCTGCAGTTTCCTTTCTCTGGTTTTGTAATCTCTGTTCATCGCCAGGCACTTTCCATTGTAAGTGACTTCATCATGGACTTAAGGCTCCGTCAGTCCGGCGAGTGGGGACCGAGCCAAATGGTGTTCTGATCAACTCATCCTCTAGTGTGTTCTGGGCTCGCTCAGCAGCACAAACACACACCTCTGCGTGCAGCCGGCTCCCCGGATGGGCCTGAGGCCCCCTCTGCCGGCAGCCGGCCTCCATGGCACCCGGCAAGAGGCCCTGCCAGGGGCGGCCAGCCAGGCCATCTGCACTATAGAAGCAAACTCGGAAAGTGGACAGGCATTGTCCTTAGCACGGTAAGATGACTGATAACAGGAAGGAAAGAATTTGTCCCACTGGCCGCACTTCGTTTGGTAACACCCGCTCCCCTGACTTGACTTAACCAACATTCTGTGCTTGGGGGCTACTTGCACGTTCACAGTTTAGATGCATGGCCCTGCGTGGCATGTGGCACAACCTCCCACAAGCTCGGGAGAGCTTTATCGCGTTGGGTCTGTGTGCTGTTGGCTTCTTCACTTAGACATCTCCCTGAGATCCCATGTTGAGCAGAGAACCCTGCTCATGGCAACGGTAAGTATTTCTGCATAAATGTGTGAATCACTCTATGAATGACTCAGTGGGTGGCTTGTTGCTATGTGGGAGAAAGTTCTGGTCACTGAAATAGCAAGAAATGAAAAAGGCCTGTTCTAGAGCTCACGAGGCCAGTCACCAGGTGCTCTCAGAAGCCGCCAAACCTGGTACCCCGCCCCAAGGCTGAGGACCCGTTAGCCCATCTGAGCTCTGTCAACAGTCCCCCAGAATTCATAAGCTGGAAGTTCTTAGAACGTCTTCCTGAGCACATCATGTTGAAATCCTCACAGGTAGACCGAGGTACAGGCAGATAAGCATCAAGTCAGGCCACATGGAATAAAAATAGACCAATGACCCAATGGGTGTTTTGGGTTTTTTTTTTTTTTTTTTTTTTTGCCTCTTGGGGCGGATTTCCTGAGGAGTAGGAGTGTGAAGCATTTGCCCCTTGCCTCAGGAAATCCTGACTCCCCAGATGGCGGTTAGAGCAAACACCTCTGTCACCTCCTCCTCAGAACCAGGAAGAGGTCTAAGCAAAGACCTTTCATTTGGCTTTGGAAGGTCGGGGGACAAGGACAATGGCTCCTGTGGTAACTGGCCAGTCTTAAGGGAGAAGTCATTTGTCACAGCTTCTGAGCACAGTGAGGCCCAGAACATGGCGTGGGTCCGTGTAGGGCAGGCAGGTGGCCCACCGCCCACGTAGTCCTCACCGAAGTTTGAATACGCAGCACCTCTCTCTCGTGAGGCAGCTTGCTTGTGGTCCTCTCTGACAGGCTGGCTGTCAGAACCACTGGTGGCAGCCAGAGAAGGCCTCTCCTCCAGCTCACAGGGGTCCCATCCCAGATAGATGTCCTCACATGACCCTGTGGGCGCACTTCTCTAACCCCCCACCCTAGGGACCAGGGACCACCCTGCCAAGACCTATTTCAGCATTAGCTCCAAGCTCCTTGCTGGCTCCCTGAGGCCTGGCTCCATTCCCTTGTCCCCCGTCTCTCTCTGTCCTCCTGGTGCCCCATGCGTCCCCCCAACTCCAGCCTTTGCCTTTAGTTCTTTCAGCAGCCACACCTCACCTGGTCTTCCCTCCACCCAGGCTTTCCTCCAGCCTGTGGCTCCCAGGCCACATTCCATCTCCTTCCCTTGTCTGTCCTTATCTAATAGGAACCCCATCTTGAATGCCCCCTTTTCTCACCTCCCGTGGCCCTTGAGTATCAGGCAGAACTTGCTGGTGTTTTTGTCTCCATGAGTCTGTAATAAATCCTTTGAGGGGAGATACTGTGGTGACAGAGAATGGGTCCTCTACAGGCTTCGGCTCTTGGGCTCTGGTCCTGGCTCTGGGCTCCCCTTTAGCCCTCTGACAAATTATCCCACCTCAATAGCTCCCAACTTGGTGGGGGGGAGGCATGATTTTGCCATGTTTGGAGAATTTGGGGGCCATCAAAAAGTGCTGGTCGGCAGTGGCGTGGGATGGCGCTCCCCACCTCTGTCATGCCAGGGCCAGGGATGATGCTAAATGTCTTACACCGTACAGGGCCGGCTCTCTGGCCAAAGATTATCTGGCCCCAAGTGCCAATAGTACCCAAAAGTGAGGAATGCTGCCTGGCCTTCAGTCCCCTCTCCTGTAAAGGAGAGCCAGCATCGAAGGAACACTTCTTAAGGGATTATATTCTTTGATTGAAACCAACTTTGAAACCAACTTCATGGCCATGAGGATGGTCCCTGCTTTGCAGACGAGAAAGCGATGTTTGCAGCCCTGAGGAGGCCGCCAAGGGCACACAGGGGCCCAGCTGGGTCTTCGGAGCTCACACTCTAACCGTTGGTTGTGCCACCTCACGACAATTTTTGTGAAAGCTTTTGGAAACATAGAAGGACCCTATAAATGGGTTCATAGTTCTCTCTCAGCTTGGAGGCAGGCATGCAGCTGGGTTGTGATAAATCCTTGCAGGTTAATTCAATATGGCTTCCACCAGTGAGTCAGGAGAGGCTGAAAAACTGAGCGAGGCTGCACGGCCTACAAGTTAAATTACTAGAAACTTGGAAAGTGCTAGAAGCTGGTAAGAGTCTCATTGTGACCCCAGAGGAGACTGAGACCTTGTGAGTAGGATAGCTCACAGCCCACACCCAGCCTGACCGCCATTCAGAGGACACGTGGCCCCTGTGCATTTTCCCAGGGCACCTGTTCATACAGCTGGCAAACAACCAGCGGCCAGGGTCCGGGGCAGCCTTCTCTGCAGGGGCAACAGAGCCGTCACCCACAGTTGCCGACCAAGGGCTTGCAGGACTGGGCAGGACAGGGTGATGTCCACAGCATGACTGTCCCCTGCAGTGATGCCTTGTTCTCCATTAAGAAGGATTTTAATCTCCAGGGAGAGGTTACCATGTTCCTTGTGGGGAACACATGTCCCTAAGGATGGAAGGCCTCGCCACAGATGTAAACTCTTTACCAGTTCATGGTTGACCATCCGTCTTCCTATACGTCACAGCACGTGAAGTCATTGTGGCTTGCCTATCATGACCAGGGCAGTTTTGAAGAGCAAAGGTCCTCATCACCACTCATCACTTCCTCTTTGTTTTTCTATCTGAGAAGTACAAGATGAAATTCGTATCTGGAAACCTCTGAAAATAAGTCTGAGCTCAGGAGTGGTTCTTCTCAAGCCCTGGGTGTTAGAGTCTTTAATGACATGAACAAAATTCTCTGAGCAACACGCAGGAGGCAACATAGTTCTTCTGGTAGGATGAACATCAGTCCAATAAGATGATGACGTATTGCCCATTCCCCTGTAAATAGAAACGGGCTACATCAATTTCTCTTCTGTCTGTGAATGATGACCAGTTTATCAAGTATACACTGAATAATGATTTCCATGGGGACAACAGCTCTTATGATAAACTACAACTGCTCTAGCTGCATTATTATAAACAGCATCCAATTTATGGAGTTAGGAAGCAGATACATTTCTCAGAAATGTGTCACCATTATCTAGAACCAGCCATAAAATCTAGGCTGTCATGTATTTTCTGGCTGCAGACTTGAAGCAATGAATATTCCTATAAAACAGTCTTGATCACAAGCCCAATTTAGAAATTAGTTGTTCAATATGATGATTACATTCCAGAGCTGGAACTTCCTATGGCCGAATGTGAGTAGCCAAATGTGACAAATCTTTTACAGCTTTTCAGACGGAAGGAAATGTTTGAGACATTGGGGGTTTTGGGTGAATTTCAAATGAGGCACCATCACCTTAGGAAAGGGCCACAATCTTGCTCGGCCTTCCAGAGGAAGATGAGTCACTGGTATTTTCCTGCATTAAATACCATGGCTGTTCCCCAGGCATGAGTCAGTGTTCTGGAGGCAGCGCACGCACGCCCCGCTGGGCACTGCACCAGGATGGATGATGGAATTTCAACTCCGCTGTCCCTAGGAGGGCTTAGATGGCACCCCTGTCTTCTTCCTTAGCCCAGGAGGGTCACACAAGATGAGAACTAGGAGACATGAAATGGTGGGAGAATAAGGCTTAGAGTAGTATTTGAAAACACAACCCTCTAGAGTATAGAGCTGATGCTTCCAGAAACTAAGTGGAAAGAGTGACAAGCCTTTGGGATATTGTCACTGACTAATCAGTCATTTTAACTATATGGACATGGTCATGCTCAGAATTTTAATCCCTAATATCTCAGCAAAAGAGTTTTGTTCTATCATTTATTTTGCAAAACCTAATTCAGCATTCAGTTCACGTTGAGATATGTCATTCGTTTCCCTGGTCATTTCAGAAGGTCTGTCTTTTGTGTATCTGTAGGCTACCCAGGATGGCGATGAATTCCAAAGATGAATTTCACTGTTAAACATAGCCCGCTGCATTTAAAATGAAAGAGGCAAGAAGAAACCACCACTGGCTGATGGTAAGTGTTCGGGGGAAATGAACACTCATGCACTCTTGTGAGGGAGCACACTGTAATGTTATGAAATTTGTGAGAGACCATTTGGTAATAAGTATCAAAAACTGGATCCTTTGACCTAGCCATTTCACTTCCAGGAATTTTTTGTAAGGGAAACGGTTAGTAGGGGAGATCCTAAGGGGAGCACTGCTTGTGCTCACAAATGTCCGGCGTAGGGGGATTGGTTAATGAGGATTGGGACATCCATGCAATGGAATGATATACAGCCATAAAAATCGTGGTATGCAATGTACAACGAAATATTGTTCAATGCAAAGAGCCAGTTAAAAAGTAGAATATATCATAAGATCTCAATTTTATATTAAAAAGAATATATTAGATATGCTTGAGGGAGAAGAGTCCCCAAAACATTAACATTCTCTGTATGGTGAAAAAGTGAGTGATTTTCAGTTTTTCTTCTTTGTGCTTTTCTGAACATTGGGTTTGTTACCAAAGGAAAAGAAATAATGTAATTATTGAAGATTACGTAAAAATGTGATTGTTGAAAAACATTACCCATGTTATAAAGACCATCATAATTTATATGATATATGATACTCTATTCTATTAGACCATATTATACTATAAGATTCTATTAATCATGAGGGGATCCATTGGGTTGACAATTTTTTAAATTTTGTTGAAATATAATCGACACAAATAAAGTGATATATTTGTTTTGGGGATACAACATAGTGATTCAAGATTTATATAAATTATAATCACCATAGTAAGTCTAGTTCCCACCCATCACCATACAAAATTAATACGATATTTCACCTATTTTGCGTACCCCTTTTGAAATCCCTTTTCTCTGGCCACCATGGGTCTGCTCTGTGGATCTCTGAGTCTGATTTTGTTTTGTTTGTTCATTTCTTTTGTTTTTTTAGATTCCACATACAAGTGAAATCACATGGTATTTGTCTTTCTCTCTTTTACTTATTTCAGTTAGCATAATACTCTCCAGGCCCATCCATGTTGTCACAAATGGCAAAATCTCATTCTTTTTTATGGTTGAGTGATGTTCTATTGTATTTATATCACATCTTCTTAATCCATTCATCTATTGATAGACAGTTATGTTGCTTTCATATTTTGGCTGTTGTCAATAATACTGCAATGAACATGGGTGTATACAGATCTCTTTTGAGTTAGTGTTTTGGTTTTCCTTGTATATATCCAGAAGTGGAATTGCAGGATCATCCGGTTGTTCTATTTTTAATTTTTTGAGGAAACTCCATATTATTTTCCATAATGGCTGTACCAATTTATATTCCCACCAAGAGTGCACCAGGATTCCCTTTTGTCCACATCCTCACTGACACTTGTCATTTATTTTTTTTGCTAATAGCTATTCTGACAGGTGTGCTGTGATATACCATTATGGTTTTGATTTGCATTTCCCTGATGATTACTGATGTTGAATATCTTCATTTTGTCCATCTGTATGTCTTCTTTAGAAAAATGTCTATTTAGATCTTATGCCCAGTTTTAATTGGCCTTTTATTTATGATTATGATTATGATTTTGCTATGGAGTTGTATGAGGTCTTTCTATCTCTGGGATGGTAGCCCTTTATCAGATATATGATTGGTGAATATTTTCTCCCATTCTGTGGGTTGCCTTCTTTTGTTGATTGTTCTTTTAGCTCTGCAAAAGCTTTTGAGTTTGATACAGGCCTGTTTATTTTTGCTTTTGTTGCTCCTGCCTGTGGAATCCGGTTCAAAAAAAATATCACTAAGGCTGGCATCAAGGCGCTTATTTGCCTATGTTTTCTTCTCGGAGTTTTATGGTTTCAGGTCAAATCCATTTTGAGTTTATTTTTATGTACGGTTAAGAAAGTGGTTCAGGGGACGCCTGGGTGGCTCAGTTGGTTAAGCGGCTGCCTTCGGCTCAGGTCATGATCCCAGCGTCCTGGGATCGAGTCCCACATCTGGCTCCTTGCTCAGCAGGGAGCCTGCTTCTCCCTCTGCCTTTGCCTGCCACTCTGTCTGCCTGTGCTCGCTCTCTCGCTGTCTCTCTCTGACAAATAAATAAATTAAATCTTTAAAAAAAAAAAAGTGGTTCAGTTTCATTCTTTTGCATGTGGCTGTCCAGTTTTCCCAATACAATTTGTTGAAGACGCTGTGTGTTCCCCATTGTATAGTCTTTCCTCCTTTATTTAGATTAATTGATTAATTAATCAATTGGTTAATTAATTAAATGATTGTCTATGTGTGGGTTTATTTCTGGGCTCTCTATTCTGTTCTCTTGATCTATGTTTCTATTTTTGTGCAAGTACCATACTGTTTTGATTGCCATAGCTTTGTAGTATAGTTTAAAATCAGGGAGTGTGATACCTCCAGCTTTGTTCTTCTTTCTGAAGATTGCTTTGGCTATTCAGGTTTTTTGGTTTTTTGTTTTGGTTTGGTTTGGTTTTCTTCTGTTTGTTTTGGTTTTGTGTATGTGTGTGTGTGTGTGTGTGTGTGTGTGTGGTTCCATACACATTTTAATAGTATTTGTTGTGGTTGTGTGAAAAATGTCATTCGTATTTTGATAGGGATTACACTGAATCCATAGGTCGTTTTGGGTAGTATGAACATTTTAACAATATTAATCCTTCCAATCATAAGCATGGAATATATTTTCATTTGTTTGTGGTTGGTTTGATTTCTTTCATCAGTGCATACAGTTCTCAGAGTATAGGTCTTTCACTTTCTTGGTTAAATATATTTCTTTTTTTTTTTTTTTAAGATTTTATTTATTTATTTATTTATTTGACAGAGAGAGAGAGAGATCATAAGTAGGCAGAGAGGCAGGCAGAGAGAGAGAGAGAGGGGGAAGCAGGCTCCCTGCCAAGCAGAGAGCCCGATGTGGGACTTGATCCCAGAACCCTGAGATCATGACCTGAGCCGAAGGCAGCGGCTTAACCCACTGAGCCACCCAGGCGCCCGGTTAAATATATTTCTAGGGAATTTTTTTTTTATATATACAATTGTGAATGGTATTATCTTCTTAATTCTTTTTCTGACAGTTCCTTATTAGTGTATAAAAATGCAGCTGCCTTCTGTATATTTGTTTTATATCTTGAAACTTTGCTGAGTTAATTTATTTTGAGTCTTTAGAGCTTTTTAATATATAGTACCATGTCATCTGCAAATAGGGGCAGTTTTACTTCTTCATTACCAATTTGGATGCTTTTTTTCTTTTTCTTGCCTAATTGCTGTGGCTGAACTTCCAATACTGTGTTGAATAAAAGGGGCAAGAGAGGGCATCCTTGTCTTATTCCTGATCTTAGGAAAAACTTTTAGCTTTTCACTGTTGAGTATGATAGCTGTGCATTTGTCATACATAGCCTTTATTATGTTGAGATCTGTTTCCTCTGTAACTACTTGGTTGGGAGTTTTTATTATAAATGGATGTTGAATTTTGTCAAATGCCTTTCTGCATATATTACAGTGATCATATGATCATCCTCCTTCATTTTGTTAATGTGGTGTATCACATAGATTGATTTGTAGAAGTTAGACCGTCCTTGCATCCCTGGAATAAATCCCACTTGGTCATAGTGTATTATTTTTTTTTAAAGATTTTTTATTTATTTATTATTTGACAGACAGAGATCACAAGTAGGCAGAGAAGCAGGCAGAGAGAGAGGGAAGCAGGCTCCCCGCCAAGCAGAGAGCCCAATGTGGGGCTTGATCCCAGGACTCTGGGATCATGACCTGAGCCGAAAGCAGAGGCTTTAACCCACTGAGCCACCCAGGCGCCCCCGTAGTGTATTATTTTTCTAATGTATTGTTGAATTGATTTGCTATTATCTTATTGGTGATTTTTTACATCTATGTTCATCAAAGATATTGGTCTATAACTTTTTGTGTGTGATACTGACCTGGTAAAATGAGTTTGGAAATGTTCCCTTCTCTTCATTTACCTTGGAATCATTTGAGAAGGATAGTGTTAACTCTTCTTTGAATGTTTGGTAGAATTCACCAGTGAAACTGACTGGTCCTGGACTTTTGTTTGCTGGAAGTTTTTTGATTACTGATTCAATCTCTTTATTAGTAGTTGGTCTATTCAGATTTTCTATTTCTTCATAATTAAGTCTCAGAGGACTGTGTGTTTCTAGGAATGTACCCATTTCTTCTAGGTTGCCCAATTTTTTGGTGTATAATTTGTTCAAAGTATTATCTTATGATTCTTAGTATTTCAATGATATCAGTTATAACTTCTCTTTCATTTTTTACTTTATTTGGGTCCTCCTCTTTTTTTTTTCCTTGATGAGTCTGGCTAAATGTGTGTCAACTTTATCTTTTCAAAGAACCAGCTCTTAATGTCATTAATCTTTTCTACTGTTTATTTGTTTGTTTGTCTCTGTTTCATTATTTCCACTCTGATCTTTATTATTTCCTTCCTGCTACTAACCTTGGGCATTTTTTTCTAGTTCCTTTAAGTATAAAATTAGATTGTTTATTCAAGATTTTTTTGTTTATTCCTTGATGTAGGCTCAAATCACTAAGAACTTTCCTCTTAGAACTATCTTTGTGGTATCCCATAAATGTTGTTTCCATTTTTTTTGGCTCAAGATATTTTTTTATTTTATATTAACTTCTTCATTGACCCATTAGTTATTTAGTCTTCATGTGTTTATGTTTTTCCCATTTTTCTTCTTCTAATTGATTTCTACTTTCCTGCTGTTGTGATTGGAAAAGATGCTTGATTTGAATTCAGTCTTCTTAAATTTGTTGAGACTTGGATTGTGTCCTAACATGTGATCTGCCCTGAAGAATGTGTGCACATGGAGAATGTGTATTCTGCTGCTTTTGAATGGAATCTTATGTAAATATCTGTTAAGTCCACCTGGCCTAATATGTCTTTTAAGGCTGATATTTTCTTTTTGATTTATTTTGTCTGGATGAAATATCCATTGATGTAAAATGGGGTTTTAAAGTTGCTTACTATGATTGTATTGCTGTCAATTTCTCCCTGTGTATCTGTCAATAGTGTTTTATATATTTAGCTGCTCCTCTTTGAGATGCATAAATATTTACAAATGTTATATCCTCCTGTTGGATTCACCCCTTTATCATTATGTAATCCTTTCCTTTTTTTTATTACAGTCTTTATTTTAAAGTCTATTTTGCTTGATATTAAGTATTGCTATCCCAGCGTTTTCACTTCCATTTGCATGGAATTTCTTTTTCCATCCCTTTACTTTCAGTCTGTGTATCTTTAGCTCTGAAGTGAGTCTCTGGTAGACAGTGTATGGATGGGTCATATTTTTTTTTTTAATTCATTCAGCCACACTATGCCTTTTGATTGGGGAACTTAGTCTATTTATGTTTAAATTACTTATTGATAGGCATATATTTATTGCTATTTTGCTCATTGTTTTCTGGTTGTTCTATAGCTTTTCTCTGTTCCTTTCTTCTTTTCTTGCTCTCTTCCCTGTGGATTGATGACATTTTTCAGTGTTATGTTTAGGTTCCTTTCAATTATTTTTTATGTATCTATTATAAGGTTTTGGTTTATGGTTATCATGAGGTTTATATGTAATTACCTATTTATATAGCAACCTACTTTAAGTTGATAGTCACTTCAATTTGGCTGCATTCTAAAAGCACATTTTTACTCCCTACTCAGTTTTTATGTTTTTGACATCTGTAACATATTTTTATTTTGTGTATCCCTTACCTAACTATTGTGTAGTTTTTACCACCTTTTTCTTTGAACTTTCATACTAGCTGTATAAGAAGTTGACCTACTACCTTTACTATATTTTCCTTTACTAGTGAAGTATATTTTATTTCTGGTTATGACCTTTTCTTTTTAGCTCAAAGAGGTCCCTTTAACAATTCTTGTTAAGGCCAGGTTAGTGATGATAAACTCCCTTAGCTGTTTCTTGTCTGGGAAACTCTTTATCTCTCCTTCAGTTCTGAATGATTACCTTGCCAGAGAGAATATTCTTGGTTGGAAGCCTTTTTCATTTAGCATTTTGAATATATCATGTCTCTCTCTCTTCTAGCCTGCAAAATTTCTGCTGAAAAACCTGATAGTCTTATGGTATTTCCTTGTATGTAACCATTTGTTTTCTCTTGCTGCTTTTAAGATTCTCTCTTTATTTTTAACTTTTGACATTTTAAAAAAAAGATTTTATTTATTTGACAGAGATCACAAGTAGGCAGAGAGGCAGGCAGAGAGAGGTGGGGGAAGCAGGCTCCCTGCCAAGCAGAGAGCCCGATGTGGGGCTCCATTCCAGGACCCTGAGATCATAACCTGAGCCGAAGGCAGAGGCATAACCCACTGAGCCACCCAGGTGCCCCAAATTTGACATTTTTAATGATAATTTGTCTTGGTGTAGAACTCCTTGGATTCATCTTATTTGGGACTCTGTGCTTCCTGGACTTGCTTGTCTGTTTTTTTCCCTCTAGGTTAGAGAAGTTTTCTGATATTATTTCTTGTAGTAAGTATTCTGCCCCTTTCTCTCTTTTTTCTCCTTCAGGAGAATGTTAATATGCTTGTTGTTGTCATCCCACAGATGCCTTAAGCTATCCTCATTTTTAAAATTCTTTTTTTTTTCCTTTTTGTTGTTCTGTTTGGATACTTTCCACTACGTTGTTCCAGGTCACTGATCATGTTCTGTATCATCTAGTCTGCTATTGAATGCTTATAGTGTATTTTTCAGTATAGTTATTGTATTCTTCAGCTCTGTGAGTTTCCTGCTTTGTACTTTCTTATATTTTCTCTCTTTATTGAAGTTCTCACTATGACCATCTGTTCTCTCGAGTTTGGTGAGCATCTTTATGACCATTAATTTGAACTCTTTATCAGGTATATTTGCCAGGTAAATTATCTCCATTTTATTAAGTTTTTTTCTCCTGAGATTTTTATCTTGTTCCTTTATTTGGAACAATTTCTTTGTGTCCTCATTTGCTTGACTATGTTTGTTTCTGTGTATTATGTGAAACAGCTCTCTCTCCCTGTCTTGAAAGGGTACCTCTATGTAGGAGATGAACCTTATTCTTCAACCTCGCCTTAGATCTTGGTTGTGTCTTGTCTCTCCAAGTATTCAGACTCTTGGGGTTCAGAAATGCATACCTGTGTGGCTTGTGCCCATTGTCTCTGGTAGGGTCATGTGACCAGTTCAGACAGGGCAGGGCTGCTCAGTGCTGGTCTGGGGGTGCAGTGCCAGCAAACATTACAGAATGGGGGTGAACTGTTTGCCCGGGACTGTTGGGTGGTTAGAATGAGGGTGTAAAAATGGCACTGCTGGAGCAGCAGCAGCAGAGGTAGCCCATAAGAAGGCATCTGCCAGGGGCAACTGGGTGGCTCAGTGGGTTAAAGCCTCTGCCTTCAGTTCAGGTCATGATCCCAGGGTCCTGGGATTGAGCCCCACATTGGGCTCTCTGCTCAGCAGAGCCTGCTTCCTCCTCTCTCTCTGCCTACTTGTGATCTCTGTCTGTCAAATACATAAATAAAATCTTAAAAAAAAAAAAAAAAAAAAGAAGGCATCTGCCAGAGAGTGCAGACTTTCCTGAGAGAGTGCCAATAGACTTTTGCTCAGGGGACTTTCTAGCACTTCTATTTTTGAGCTGCTGATCTTGTGGGGAATCAGTAAGAGAGGAGTTCAGCCTGAGGAGCTGGGGGGATCTGCATCCATCCAGCTGGTGGCTCCATGAGCCCCAGTGCTGAGCCTCCAAGTTTCCTCAGACAAAAGACATGGCAGGGTAAGGATCAACTGTCATTGGACTATGCAAATCCATTCACATGTGTGTCTGTGGAGTCTATCCGAGGGCATATGCATGCACATGCTTGCAAGCATGCATGCCAGCCTTAGCCAGGCCATGAGGGTCCTGCTTTGCTTTGACACCAGGACTGGTAAAAAAGGAGGAGGCAGCTGTTGCCACAGCTTGGTTTTCTGTATCTTAATAAACAGTGATTTCCTCTTTTCTTAGTATTGAGTGCTCAGTTTCTTAGAATCGTGGGGCTTGTTTAGGGGGGATATGTAATTGTATTATGCCCTCCCCGACCCAGATTCCCTTTGGTGTTTCTCAACAACATAGGTGATGTTGGCATTAGAGCATCAAAAATGTCTGCTGCATGGGCTTGACTCAACACTGAAGGGTTGTTAGTTTCCCTGGCCCTCCAAATGAATACCAGTAGGATGATTTCTGGCCCCGTGATAATCAAGAATGCTCCTGGAACTCTTCCAAAGCTGCTGTGGCAGACTTTCTGAAATCAGAGGTTTACTCTCCAGATAGAATTGGATTAATTTTCAAAGCCTTTGGACCTGACTCTTCTCTTAGCCTGTGACCTTTTCTCTAGGAGACTGACTTTGAATAACCACACATTTGCATGATGGCTTTCCTATTTGTTGTTCCCAGCTTTACAATTCCCCCATCTCAGATAAGAACCTATCCCTGTGACTATGTGGAACTTGGGCCTTGACCTATTTTGTGATGTCATAAATCTCGAATTGCTAAAGGATGTGTCATTTAACTCATTCATTCACTCAATCATATTTGTTAAGAACCTACTACTGTGTTAAGCTTCTGGGATGCAGAGAAATCGATCAAGCGATCCCATTCATAACATGCAATTGCAAATTGAGATTCGTGCTCTGAGGAAGGAAAAGAATAAGGTTCAAGGGGAATTTGTTATAAAGAAACCACCTAAGCTGAGCAGTCAGGGAAGGTTTTTAGTAAATGATGCTGGAGCAGAGATCCAAGGGTCATGTAGAGGCTAGCTAGATGAAGGGGTGGTTATCATGGCATTTGATCATTCTAGATGGAAGAAACAGTATGTGTAGAGGTCTTTTCGAGAGAATCACTGGGACATGGGAGAAATTAGACAAGCCAGTATGGCTTGCACAGAGAACAGGGGCCTTTGAATAGAGGCCTTGTAGGCTTGTTAGAGAATTGTTTATTATTTTAAGAGCAATGGGAAGCCCTTGGTAGGCTTTAAGTAGGGAGCACTGGGAACAGCCATGGTTTTTTGGAAAGATCCTTATAGATACAGTGTGGGAATAAGGTTGAAGAGAATCTCACTGTATCCAAAGAGGTGGCTCCCACAGTCATCCAGGCAAGAGATACAGTCTGGAGTAGGGGGACAGCAGGGAGAGCGCTGAGCACTGTGTAGCTTTAGAGATATTTGGGAAACAAAATGGCGGCTTCTTGGTGATGGTTTGGTTTGGGTGGTGAGAATAAAGGAAATACAGATGACTTCGTTTCTTGCTTGGAAAATGACTATTGACGCCATTTACTGATGTGGAAACTCAGGAGGGATCAGATGGGGCTGGCAGCCAAGGTTGGGGAAAAAAACCACGAGTTTACTTTTGGATAATTTGGGTTTGAAGTGTCTAAGACAATTTGAAGAAAAACTAAACAAGGAAATGCCTGGGTAGTGGGGACAGGGCAAAGACCAGAGAAGATGCTGCAATATTGGGCTTACAGATCTTTGCGAACATTTATTTGTCATATTTTTCTTTTCTTGAGGGTTCTGTCAGAAGCAAGAGTGGCTGTTGGTGTGACAAATACAAATATTTGTATTTCAAAGGACAAATATTTGTCCTTTGAACACCTGAGATCTAACATGACATACATCATCTGAGATCCTTTCATGAGCCACCAATATTAATTAAGAATTCAAGTGTCAGGGGGGAAAAAGTGTTTAGAAGTATTCTGACCTGTTAGGATTCCCTAAAGTGCCCTAGAGACCTTGGTTTGGAGGAAAGATGGGGCTGGACTCTTATGACACAAGATGGAGGTCTATGTGTGTCTTCAGGAAGGTTCTCAGAGGCCCCTGCTGGGGTCCTTCGTAAATGAAACTTTGCTGTGATGTCTCCCTTACTTCTCAGGGCTCCTGGTCACTGTGAAATTGTAGATGATGGTGTTTTGTTTTGTTTTTTTCCAATACCAACAATCAGTTTTCTGATTCTCCTGACACAAATGAGTGTTCAGCAGTGCAGTTCGATTCTGACACCCACTACCCAGAGTGAGGGCAAATCCTACTGGGTAAGGGCTTAGTTCCTCAAGACCACACCCACTTTAGATACCAGCCACAAAGCCTAGGCTTTGCCATGCTTCTGACCAACCAGCCATAAGTCCAGGATTCCTGTGACAATTTGCTAAAACACCTCACAAAACACAGGAGCACTCTTTATATATACTTTTCACTTTATGTTAAAGGATAATATAAAGGACACAAATGAATAATATGATGAATCAATACACAAGGCAAGGTCCAGAAGGGTCCTGAGCATGGCAGCCTCTGTTCCTGTGGAGTTAGCTTGTGCCCCCCTCCTGCCTCACAGATGCATGCACCAAACTAGAAGCTCCCCAAACTCCATGCTACTGGGAATTTTATGGAAGCTTCCTCCCATAGACATGATTGATTATTACCTCATTCTCCAGTCCTATTCCCCTCCCACTGAGGATGTGCGGGGAAGGGCCAAAAGTTCCAGGCTACTAATCAAGGTCTAACCTGGCAACCTGCCCCATCCTGAAGCTATCTAGGGCAACAGGGAGAGTTGTCTCCTTAGAACAAAAGATGCTCCAATCATCCAGGAAATTCCAAGAGATATAGGGGCTCTGTTGTCAGGAACCAGGGACAAAGACCAAAGAGCAGAACAAAAGACAATCCTATCACCTCTATCACTCAGGAAATTCCAAGGGTTTGAGGAACTCTGTGTCGGGAACTGTATCTGTGTCTTATTATACTATATATAGGTGGCTGGTGCACTCTGGAGGTGCTCCTTGGGTGGGGCTGCTCCTGTGGGGTTTCTAGAAGCCACCTGGGGCTAGGCCTCAGCAGCAATGGCCTCCTGTCCCCCGTTCCCTGCCCTGAGCACCATCCTTACTGCCTGGCAGGTGGAACCCATCCCTGATGCACGAACCACCACTGACCTTCCCCAGGCTGGAGCAGAAAACCCCAAATCCAGTCAGTTGAGGACTTGCCAGCAGGGGAGAGAAAGTGTGGGCTGGGGCGGAGGCCATGTTCACGCTGCAGGTTTGTGTCTCTGGTGTACGGGGCTCCCACAAAAATGGTCACTCTTCCATCACAGGCGTGCTGTCAACCAGAAAAATAAGGTAATGCTCCCCACTCCTGGAGTTTCTGATCTGTGCAAACACTTACATTATTGCTAATTCTTGAATCCTGGAGGGAGACGTCACTATCCCTCATTTTATTCATAGTAACTGGAGGTTTTTAGAGGTTGGAAAACTCCGATCACAGTTCAGTGGCAGAGTCTGGATTCGAACCCACATCTGTCAGGTACCACTGTGTTCTGTGACATTCATGGATGCCTCCAGGTTCACGTGAGGGGATGAAAGTCAGACCCAAGAGCCAGCGCCTGGAGGCTGGTCAGGCCCAAACAACAGCTGGCCACGTACCCCACAAACTCAGGGAGATGAGAGCCCCCAGGTGTCTGAGAAATCGGATTCAGGGTTAGTGCCATGAGCTGCCCTCAGTGGCTCCTCTGGCAAGATGGAGGTGGATATCCTAACTCTTTCCAAGCACTCACTCTGTTGCCTCGGCCACCCTATTTGGAGCCTGCTGTGTGTCTTCATGAATGCAAACTTTCCAACTGAGAGAGAGCCCAACACAGAGCCAGTCAGGATGGTGGCCCTCACCAGGCCCCTGACGCCCCATCACGTAGGCGAGAACTTGGCGTTAAGTCCATCAGCGGGTGTAGACAAGCCCTGTTGCCTACCATACAAAAATAGCTTTCCCTCTGAGAAAGGGCCCACCCAGTGCTGTTGTACCCACTTCTCATACTGCCCTTAAGAGCATTTAACTCACTTTCTTGGGCCAGAGAGACTGGCAGGGGAGGGGAGTCCCAGCTGCCCCCCTGGGACCACTCAGCTCCTTTATTCGGATCCGCAAAGCCTTCCACATTGGCTCAAACCCCATCCTCTCTGGAAGCCTTCCTCATCCCTCTGCCCTGCAACCCCCTTCCCTGCTCTGAATTCTTCTAACACTGCCAAGTTGCACCATAATTACTATTTCAAAACACCGGGTCCTTAAGCACTTGGGTGTAGGGGATAAGGGCTGCACATTGCACTTTAAAGTACTTCCTTCCCTCCAGATTCCTTCTTGACCTCTGGGGCGGGGTGGGGTGGGGGGTTCCCAGATATTCCTTGCCCTTGACGGCAAGGCCTTTGGTGTGCACAAGGCATCTCGCGATTTCTTTCCGGAAATGTTGATTTTGGAGGTGACATCGGCGGCACGCCTGCCATTTCCAAGGGCGCAGCAGAGGGCTGGCTGTCCTGTCGCCGAGCTTGGGGGTTTGCTTAGTCATTATGGGCTTGCAGGGCATTTGGGCGGCCTCCAGCCTGCTGCTGGTATAAATAGCATCGTGGCCTCCCTGTCACTTTTGCATTTAATCACCCGCCGCTTGGATGTTTAACTGTTTCCTGGGGTTGGTCCTGCCTCATCGGAAGTGGGGATGTGGTTTCGCCTTTTGTATCCCCCTCGCTGCCCCTGAGGCTGCTGGAGCTGAGCAGGAGCCTTATAACCGAACTAGCCCTTTCTCACGCCCTCGTCACCTGCCAGACAACGGAGGATGCCCTTGCTGGGCATGAGCTTATTCTCGCAGTGACCCTGTGTGATAGCTGCCAGGGTGCCCCTTGTTTGCTGAATGGGGAAACCCATGCTTAAAGCGACCAGGTCATTTCCCCAGCACGCAGTAGCCAGTAAGAGGTGGGGCGTGGATCTGACCTTGGCCGCCAGACTCCACACACCCCTGCCTGGCCCATCTCCTTGCATTTGTCTGGCCAAAGCAAGCAGACTCCCCTGCACCCCTGCCTCGTCCTGGGCTGACGGGCTGCTCGAGGAGAGTCTTCCTTGAGGTTAGGCCCACACAGGAGCACCTGACTGAGAATTCCTCAGGTGCCTGGCCTGCTCATTCCACTAGAAGGCCCCTGTGAGGGTATGTCCTGGGACAGCCTGCCTCATCCAGCAGGACCACAATGGATGGCTGTTATTGTCAAGTTCCTGGGTCCCCAGACTCGTGTTCACAGCAGAAGTTCTTCCTCCAATTCCTATGAGCAAGGGGAGAGGGAAGGCCGGAAGGGCCTGGAGTTCTGCTGGTGGGGCCCTTGGCTCCTCAAATATTTTAGAGGAGAACTGCAGATGTGCCCTCTGCCTGAGAAGCTAAGGCCCAGTGCCCAGTGGTCTGATGGTGAAAGAGATCTGGTGGGACCACAGCATGAGAAGAAAGGACAGAGCCCGGTCCCTTTTTTTCTGAAACTCCTGCCCAGAGTGGCTCCGGCAGGCATGGTTAGCCCAGAGCAGCTGCTGCCCTTGACTTCTCCCTCCACTGTCACCCGCTCAGCACGACGTGGAGAAGCACACAGCGTCTTCCATGCTTGTGTCTCCAGTCAGCCAGCCCTAGTCATGTCCGTCTGTACTTTGAGAAAAGTGGCCCGGTAAAGGATCATCGAAGACCAGAAGGCAAGCCTTTCCGACAGCTCCGGATCAGGCCACCTGCCAGGTGGGTGAAGATTAGTTATCCCTGTTCTACAGGTGAGACCACCAAGGTCCAGAGAGGGGAACCAACGGCTCAATGATGGGGTCGAGGTCACACATCTCAGAAGCTACCGCTGGGGTATCACTGATGTATAACACTGGATGTACTCTTGACCCGCAATTATCAAACCCACTGATTATCAAGCATTTTTTTTTAAGATTTTATTCATTCATTTGAGAGAGAGAGAGAAAGAGAGCACAAGTGAGGGGAGGGGAGAGGGAGAAGCAGACTCCCCACTGAGCCTGACATGGGGCTCTGTCCCAGGAGCCTGAGATCATGACCAGACATTTCACCAACAGAGCCACCCAGGTGCCCCTCTCAAACATCTTTTAAAATAGCATGATTTTTCTTTCTGACTAGAAAAATAGTACATTCTCATTTTAGAAACTGTCAAAAAAGGAAAATCAAAACTGTCCGAAATCTTCTCACTTGGATACAACGCAACGCAATACTCACGCTTCCGTATATTATATTCTCTTCTTTATGTGCATATTTTTTACATCACTGTTCATGTATAACATTTTTTGTAGTCTACTTTCCTCACTTTATAAACATTTCCCTAGTCATCAAAAAATCTTCATAGGTGTGCTTTTCCTAACTACATACATTTTGATATCGTGTGAAACTTTTCTTAAATATTTCCTTGTATAATAGTTGCTCAATTCCAGTTTTTGGCTACTACAAACAATTCTGGGATTAATGTTTTTGATATCAGCTTTTTCTGCATCTTTGTGAATTTTTATGATCTAGATTGCCCAGACTCTCCTCCATGATACTCCTGATCAGTAATTACTGGTCAAATGATGTGAGTATCTTGAAGGTTCTTGGTAAATTGCTCTCCAGAGGAGTTGTGTTCTTTTATAAACCTACCAGCTCTGCCTGTTCCACACCTCCCTCTCCAGGCTAAGTGTTATCAATAAAAATGTAAAAATAGTCAAATGATTTAGGCCATCAATATAGCTTTAGTCATGATTTTCTCTATGGCTCCCCCTCCTTCAGTCACTTGAGTGATAATGACTACATTTAGGGGAAGTGTCCTATAAATCAGACTCTTTGGTAAGCACCCTATGCACCCTATGTGTTTTGTCTTGTGTGGTCGTCCCAGCTTCCCTGGTCAGGCATTGTTATTACCTTGGCTTTGAAGATAAGAAACCTCAGACACAGCTTAAGTGAGTGAGTGCTAAGATCCTCTTCTGTACCTGGCTCCCACCACCAGGCCTGAATGCCAGGGTGAGCCTGGGGCCAAGTCTGGGCTCTCTGCCCTGCATGGATCCCATTCCTCATTCTGAGTGAGGAACCCGTGACCCACTTCCTGCTTGGTTGCATCATGGCGAAGTCAAGGGGTAAACATGACAGGGTCAAACCAATGGGCCTAATCTATTCAACCCCACAAAGAGTTGAGTTTCATGATGTGCCTACAGGATTTAAGATTAGCAAAACATCGTCTTTCCCTCAAAAGCTTACAGCTAGATGAGGAGTGAAGGTAAATACATAGATGACTGTTCTAGAAGGTGGAATACGTAAGGGCCTAAAAAGAAGTACAATGTGGGGGTCTTAGGCATTGAGAGAAGAGAGTGACGATTGGCTGAGGGGGCAACGTGGAAGCCCCCCCACCACTGGGTGAGAATTTCCTTTGGCAGAGATGGCATGAGGGGACCTCAAGCAGAGGCTCTGAGGGGCCTGTAGGATAGAAGGGTGTTGGAGTGGTGGGCGTTCCATGTGGGAAGTGAGGGAAGGGGATTTGAAGGGTTATGGTCGCCAAAGGCAGACATCTGCTCTCGACATGGGCTGTAGGACCGTGGGTTGTGTCCACAGCCAGAGGGATGATGCCAAATGCCATGGACATGGAGGGTGAGAGCTGAACTCAGGTAAGAAATAAAGCATTGAACTAGGGAGCTGGGTGTGGGAATGGAAGCCAAATGACAGATTTGAGAGAGTTTATATAATGCAGTTTGCAAGACTGGGTGATGGGCCGAGAGAGTCATTCATGATGGCCTGAATCCCTGACCTCCTTCCCTGTCCACCTCCCCACTCAGTCTAGTAGCTGTCCCACTGGGTCCATCTCTGTAACATCCCGGGGACATCAGTCCCCTCTAGCTGTCCAGGTCTCCACCACAGCTTGTCCACCTCCCTGCATTCACTCCCAACCGACTTCTCAGCCGCCACAATGGCTGTCCCTACACCTTTTCCTTCCTGTGGCTGGAGTTGGGGTAATCTTCTGATTTCTGGTCTGAACCTGGATGCTTTGGAAAGTGAAGAAAGGCACTATAAATAATTACACCAGGCAAAAGGCATAAACTGGGAATGTTCTGGGCAAACCCCAACGTGTAGACTCTGCAGCCGGAGAGATCATTAGCAAATGTAAGTTACACGGCGACTCTCTCCTGTTTAATGGCATCCCACAGCAATGACAAGAAAGCCTGCGTGTCTTTCCCCCCACTCCCCTGCCATCGGCCCGATATCACCCTCCTCTCTCCCTCTGCCTGTGCTCTGGCCACACATAACTTCTTTTAGTACCAAGACCTTTCACCTGCCAGTCCTGGTGCCTGAGCACCCTAGATCTTCATGAGGCTGCCCCGCCTGCATTCGTGCCTCTTCACATGCCCTCCCGGACCCTTCTCATGACCTTGCAGTAACTCCTCTCCGTCCCCACCTCGTTCTCTAATACTTTTTTTTTTTAAGATTTTATTTATTTATTTTTCAGAGACAGAGGGAGAGAGACCAAGGGAGCACAGGCAGACAGAGTGGCAGGCAGAGGGAGAAGCAGGCTCCCCGCCGAGCAAGGAGCCTGATGTGGGACTCGATCCCAGGAGGATGGGATCATGACCTGAGCTGAAGGCAGCCGCTCAACCAACTAAGCCACCCAGGCGTCCCTCGTTCTCTAATACTTAAGCGCTCTCTGAAAGTAAGCTGTTTACAGATTTTCAGGTTTAGCTTCAACTTGTAAAAAGCTTGGAAGTTGTCGCTCCCATCCTCACAATGAGAAAAGCTGGACACACTGAAACTTAATGACTTTTTTGTACTCATTAGAGAGCCGAGTGAGGTTGCTGGGCCAGCCCCTGCCCTGGAATCTGCAGAGTCAAAGCCAAGAGCAGGAGCAGGAGCCACGGGCCCCATGAACTGGTAGGAACATTTTGAAGACTTGCTGGAGGCACAGCGTGGACTAGTGCAAGAGCAACGAATTCCTGAGGATGCCAGTCCTTTGGGAGACCCCATGCTTTCTGGGCTCCAGCTTTAGGAATTCACCATGTTCTCCTGGGAAGACCTGGGAAAGGTCCCTGGCTCTGGCTGGGGTCAAGGAAGAGCCATCCTGGTGAATGTACCAGAGCATTCTCCATAACAAAGGCCTGCCTTCAGGGGAATGGTAGCCCTCCCACCCCACCTGCTCTACCTTCCTGCCTCACCATTCCAGAAAGCCTCCAACCGGAAGCACAGGCCCACTATAGGCCAGAGATTGGTTGGAAGATTAGAGCTCCCTCCCCCTTCTCTACACCCACAGGGCTAATAGGCTCCCTATAGGAATGGTAATATAACAACCATATCTTTTTTTTTTTTTTAAAGATTTTATTTATTTATTTGACAGAGATCACAAGTAGACAGGCAGGCAGAGAGTGAGAGGGGAAAGCAGGCTCCTTGCTGAGCAGAGAGCCCGATATGGGGCTCGGTCCCAGGACCCTGAGATCATGACCCGAGCCGAAGGCAAGGCTTAACCCACTGAGCCACCCAGGTGCCCCATAGCAACCATATCTTAACCTCCTCCTCTCTGAGGAGGAGTACTTAGGGAAGCCCAAAGAGGAAAGAAAAAGCAAACACAAGAACCCTAGAGTCCCCGGCACCTATAGACACAGAAAACATTAGCCAAATCTGCCGACTCCTAGGCAGAATTATTGGAAATTCATAAGAGGACAATTGACCTTGGTTTCTATTACTCAGTACAGCATCTCCTGCCTTCAACAACCAAAGAATAACCAGCCCCACCAAAACCCAAGAAAGCACACAGTCTGCAGAGACAAAGCAAGCATCAAAACGAGACTCAGATACAGCACAGATGTTAAGAATGCTCACTGCGGGAATTTAAAGTAACGGTGATTAATTTGTGAAGGACTCTGCTGGAAAAAGTGGACCCACATGCCGGAACAGCTGGGGAATGTAAGCAGAGAGATAAGAAAGCCTCAGAGGAAATGCTGGACATTGGAGAACGCCTTTAATGAGTTCATCAGTAGACTCAACGTAGCTGAGTGCGGAATCAGTGAGTTTGAAGATCTATCAATATAACTCCAAAGGGGAAAAAAAAATCCAGAACAGCCAAAAACCATGGGACAATTACAAACGATATAACAGATGCATGATCCGAATACCAGGAGGAGAAAAGGGAGAACAGGGAGCAGAACAAATATTTGAAGTAATAACGGCAGACGACCTCCCAAGGTTAATGAGACACAGCAAAACCGCAGATGCAGGAAGCTCGCGAAATTACATGAAGTCCCTTTGCATTTATGGTTTGTTGTGGGCCCCCCCACTAGCGGGCAAGCTCCTTGAGAGCATCTGTTCTTATTCCTCTTTGTATCTCTGGAGTCCAGACAGGGCCCGACACACAGTAGGTGAGCAGTAAATATTTACTGGATGGTGGGAGGGTGGTCAGACTAATTTTGATCGCGTGCCCGTGCACAGTTTCCGTAGCTGCACAGGACTTTGAGGCCCAGGTGTCTCTTTCTCAGCCCTGGCATCCTTCATTGAGCTGACCAAGAAGCCTTCTGAAGAGTGAAGGTAACCTGCATGGGTGGAGGGCCAGGTCAGCCCAGCTCACCAAGTGTCCCCATAGCCTGGGTGTGTGACCCAGGATCCACTAGGTACTCCTAGGGTCACCCCAGTTTGGACCACCATCACGTCCTACCTAGATCATGACAGCCCCCTGTCCCACCTGCTATTAAAGCTTCAGTGCCCTCCAACTCCCTTTCCACACTCCCGCCAGAGTGGACTTTATCAGTAACCTTGACCCTTCAGATGTTTCAGTGTCTCCTCCTCTCATTCAGGATAAAAACCCCAACTCCTGAGCCTGCCACACAAGACAGTTCATTGTTGCACCTGTGTTCCCACTAGCCTTGCCGCTTGCTCCAGTCCCAGGACCGTCCCCTGCTCACCCTCAGCCCTTTGAACAATTTGCATTTCTCCAAGGTGCACCCCCTCAGAATCTTGGTGCTGATTTCTCCTGCTTCCTCCTTCCCACCCAGCCCCTGGCACCCGGTTAACTCGTTCAGCCTTCTGGCTCCAGTCATGCGCCATTTCCTGGGGAAGCCCTGTGTCCCCACAGTCCAGGCTGAGTCCAGTGCCCCTCTTGGGGGCTGGCCCTTGTCGTAGCATTCGTCATGTAATGGTTTACGTGTAATACTGTTTCCTTATGTCTTTGTCCCACTAGAATGTAAGCTTCCCAAGGAAGTATTGATTAGCCAAAACTTAGAAGTAACACACAAAGATGACTTCCTGGCTACTGGCAGCCAGGCCGGGCCCTACATGGGACCACTCAAGGCAGCGCCATCCTGTCTGATCACAGCTTCCTATTAATTAGGGCCCAGACTCTAATGGTACATGTTAGCCTGTAGGAAATGGATAAGCTGTGAATGACTTTTGTCCACTAGAGGTGCCAATGACTTCTGACTGATACAAAAGAGGAATCGCCAGTGGTAACAGTTTTATTGTCTGGTGGCACAGGAGCCCGTTTTGAAGTCTGATTCACTCCCTCCTTTCCCCACCGTCTCCCCGCTCTGCATAGACAGGAACAGACGTGTGTCTGCAGATATGTATCTATTCTCTATTTTTTCTCCTAGCTTTTCCCAAACTGACGTTACTGTCTTGTCTGGTGGTTCCTTCATTAACCATTTAATGATTATAGTTAAGTCTTTGGTTCAGCGCTCCCACTCCTTCCCCCCGCTCAGCTTCCAGGCTTCTCTGCCTTCAGGCCATGATCAGGTCTGGCCAGCGACCCAGCCTCGGGGGTCTCAGGGCCTGGCCCTTTCTGCCCATGTCCTCAAAAGAGCAGCCTTGGCTCTAGGGCTGCCCACGGGCTGGCCAAAAATCTCTCAGCACTGTCTCTCAGCCTGAAGCTGGCTCTCCCATATCTTTCCTCCCTCCCCCCTTCCCAGCTGTCCAGACTCCATCACCATGGGGAGGCTCCCTCTGCCTCCTCTTGCTCCCCCTCTTTGCATGTCCCCAATAAACGTTCCTCCCAATAAATGTCTTGCACGTCTCACCCTGCCTTGGTGACTGCTTCCTGGAGGCCCCCAAATGTCACCCATGTTCACCATGTATCTGGCTGAGGAGTTTGTTTTTAGTTTTATGAATATTGCGCTTTGCCAGTAAGTCCAAGGCCATCACTGGTACCATTTCAACGTGTGTATCTGGGAGAACCTTTATTCTAGCAGCAGGTGCTCAGTCCGGACGTGCAGGATGAATGAATGTGGGTGTGTGGGTGGGGATTTTGCTTTTAGAGGCTTGCGTGCCCAAGTAGAACAGCATGGTCTTGGTGGCCTGGGAGCCCTGATCTGAAAGTAACTGGGCCATGTTGCTGCAAAGCAGTTGGAAATGCCTCTGAGTCACCTTCACTCTCAGCTGGTTTGGTGTCTTTCCTTTGAACGTGCCCACATCTCCTGCGTGACCTAATTCCTCCTCACGGAGCCCCTGCCAGGGCAGCAAGGGGGAAGGCATGTGACAGACAGGATGTGAGGGAAGTACCCTGAGTAGGACAGAGAAGGGGACATGCCAGGACAGAGAGGGGCTCCGGGCTGGAAAGGGAGGTGGGCCCAGTACACGCCCAGGGCCAAGCGTGGTGGCTGGAGGGATGGTCATATGCAGCAGGCCGAATGGGAAGGGAGAATGTCTCCCCAGGACCCCGAGAGCCAGGACGGAAATGGAGAGCTAATTTGAAAAGTCTCTCTCATTGCCCTGACAGGCACAGAATCTATGAAAACCTGTATTTAGAATCATTTTTCTGATCATGCCATTTTCTCTGGTTATTCAGCACATTGAATAGATGATTACAGAGCATCCCCCAACGGTGGCTAATTAAATATTTGATAAATAGAATTTAGCACTTTTCATCAGCAGAGAGCTTTCCTGACATTAACTAATTGAGTCTAAGGTATCACCTTCATCCTACAGATGACAGAAATGGGGAAGGGAAGACATTTAAAGACGAAAAAAAAAAAATGTGTATACAGGGAGAGGGGTCCTTAGAGCCAGACTGTCCTGGCCCCCAGAAGCCCCCGTCTTCGGGAAGTTTCGTTTGTGCGATTTCTCGCTGCTCACTGCTTGTGTTCCTGCAATGATGGCCTCTCTGGATTTGCTTCTGGAAACGTTCCTGGAGCCCCAGTCGGGGACAGATTGAAAGGAGACAGGATAGAAATTCCTCTCTCCAGGTCACCGGACTCAAGTTCTTTGGGGTGGAAACACGTCCGTGAGGGAAGGTGGGGTTTCTCAGGGTCCATTTGGGTCTTGAGAAGGTCTTACCCCAGTGCGTAAGAACTGGCGCTAGCAGCCAGGGGAAGGGCACCAGGGTCTCTCCCCGGACTTCTCTAAGGCTGCTGGTGAGCAACACCGCCACCTGCTGGCGATACAGCTCGTCCCGGACTCTGGGCCTGTGGCCAGCTGTTTGCCTCTGTCATTTCCCCATTTCCTTCCCTGGCCAGTCCCAGCTCTTCAGCGGGAGGAATGCAGTTGACAGGTTATTTTGGAATCAATATAAATCTATATAAATTTCAGATTCAATATCAATCAAAGGGCCGTTTGTATATAAACAGCAAACCTCATGGGGGTGAAAATCCATGTTATTGAAGAAATTTCCTGCCTGGGTGGGTGGGGCTAAGGGAAACTCTCCACCAGGGGTGGGTTTCGGGACACTTTCCTAAAAGTTGTTTGTGTAGTAAGTACTGTTCTTCCTGAGGCAGTGCGCTTGCTTGGGGGTGGCGGTGGGGGACGGAGAAGGAGCTGATGGGGGTCCCAGGTCTGGTGCAGCCACGAAGCCTGGCTTCATGACGACCCCACATAAGGCATCTGGTCACCTGCCGTGGTTCCCACCCGGGTCCCCAAAACAGTGGTGGGGGTTCCATCTGAATATTTTACTCTCTCCAAGGGAACAGAGATGGAAAAAAATCTCCATATGTTCTCCCAGATAATGGAAACAAGTTCTGAATTACTTTCTAGGCCTACCCATCCTTTCTCCTAGAGTACAGGGTGATTCAGCTTCTCCTTTCCCACCTGCTGCCCCCCTGGGGACCCCAAACAAGAATCGCCGAGTGGGATCATGCTCAGGAAGCCTGTCCACAGGGGCCTAGGGACATCAGAACCGCAGAGCAAAGTGAGGCAAAACCCTGCTGCAGCTGGAATCAGGGCAAGAGGGCCCCAGTCTTTCTCCCACCACTTGGGAAGTGGCAGAGTTCAGCCCATGGGGATGAGGAAGTTGGAGCCTCCCTAGCCTCATCCAGCTTTTAGAGGGGAGCCCTGCATACAGAGTCCTACCTGGGCTGGAAGGGCCCAGGCCCTTGAAGCTGGCCTGTTTCTCTCCCCCCAACCCCAACCCTGGCTGGGGTCCTACTGAAGATGACATTAAAACTATCCATGATTCAGCTTTCGATTTCCAAGATGTGCCTGCCGTCCCTCAAGCAAGGGCAGTGTTGGATGTGGGCTGAGCAGCGTAATGCCGTGTCACCGGTGGAGTTCCTATGCAGGTGATGGTCCCCCAGTTCCTCCTGGGGGTGTCCTGGGCCAAGCTCCCGGGGACCCTGAATGTCGAGGTCGTGCAAGTATCAGTGGGTTCCGTCTTCTCTAGTGAACCTTTCCCATTGGGTGCTCTGGCTGGCATGGGCGATGGCTTTACAACATGGCAACTTTCCCCTGTCATCAACATGTCTGGTGGCCGAACGGCACTTTTCACACATTCTGTTACTCTGGGCAGCCCTGTGAAGGGTGGCGCCAGGTTCATCAAGCCCATGAACCTGAGGTGCAGGGAGGTTAAGGAACTTGTTCAGGCTCATGGGCTGGAAGGCGTGGGGCTGGGATTGCAAGTCTGGGAGCCTGTGCTCGTCTTGCTGTGTGACTGGTCCTCCCTCCCGTGTTGTTGCGTTTGTGGCATCGGCAACCCCTCCAGTTATCTTCGCTTCCAGTGGACATGGCAATGGGGAGGAGGGAGCAGGTGGGCAAACTGAGGCACTTTCTAATACTTGAGTCAAACTGTGGGAAAGAGATTGTGAGAATGGGTAGCTGCTTTCTTCTGGCCATGTGGAGGCAGGGGGTACAGTGGAATCAGGCAGAGTCAAATTCACCCTCTACCATTTCCCGGCAATGGGAGGACAGGCAGGAACTTGGCTTCTGAGGTACTCAGCTGTACCACGGGGATAATGAGCACCTCACGGGGCTGCTTCCCAGGATGGGATGAAATCACCTGGTACAAGACTGAGCATGTGATTACTCTCCCGAGTGCCTCCTAATGGAGAGGATAATGGACTTTCATTGGTCTTGATTATTCAACACAGTTGGGCAGGGATGGAGCACAGACAACCTCATGTGGGTCTGGTCTTGCTTTGTTTTGCCTCTGCTGTAGCCAGGTCTTCCTTCTCCGCTGGACCCCTGAAGTTTTCCGTGCCTTAGTCTTTTATCTACATTATGCCTAGTCAATCTTCCAGGGCATAATATATATATATATATATGAGAGAGAGGGGTAAGCTTTTTTTTTAAAGGACCAAGTGTTGCTATATTTTAATGTTGCTGTAAAAATTATATAGTTGGTTTTCTAGTAGCAATTTTATGATTGTTGTAAGGTGCCTAGAAGTCATGCATACTTTGATGAAGAGTTTGTTTTAATGGAATAAAAGTTAATGGATCTTAGAGAAAAAAAAAAAAAGGACCAGCATTTAAACAGCACCTACATTTAACACTTAAAATAGCAATATAAGGGGCACCTGGGTGGCTCAGTGGGTTAAAGCCTCTGCCTTCAGCTCGGGTCATGATCCCAGGGTTCTGGGATTGAGCCCCACATCGGGCTCTCTGCCCCGCAGAGAGCCTGCTTCCTCCTCTCTCTGTGCCTGTTTCCCTGCCTACTTGTGATCTCTGTCTGTCAAATAAATAAATAAAATCTTTAAAAAATAGCAATATAAGTACAAGATTCAGAAATTTAAATATTTTTGGTGCAACAGGATCATGTCTCGTCTTTTTGAGTAGCTTCTAAGACTAAGAGCTCCTTCATGGTCACGGGATAATTCTAAAAGATGGCGCTATTGTATAAAAACCCTATGCCAGCATTTCCCACATACTGTGTTGTCTGCCAGAGATTTCAGAAATACCTTTATAAGACTAAAGGGGATTGAGCAGAGTCAACACCCTTGATTGTGAGAATATAAAGGTACAAAATAGAAGTGCTAGCACACGGTGTAAGACAAGACAGTAAGGAGAGACCAATGAGCCCTAGAAACAAGCGTGCCAGGTCACTGTGAGAAAGGGATACTGCCCACTTGGCTTAACGCCTCCTAGAGACCAGAGGAGTCAGTCTTAGGTGGCGCAGCCAGATCCTCCCCACATCTGAACGTGTCCTTTGCTCGGTCAGTCAGCCTGTTCATTTCCAGCATCTTTCTCCCTTCATCGCCTGTCGCTTCATCCATGAGACCCTGATATTCCCCCAGCCTGCCCGTGCCAAAGCGGGGAGGCTTGTGGGCCCTCCCTCTCTATCTCTCCCTTTCCGAATCTTCCCCTCTGGAGCTGCTGCTTGATGGGTTCATGCCCAGCTGCTGGGAGAAATCCTACCCGCCCTTCCAGTCCTACCCCATGGGACTTCCTCCATGAAGCTACCCTGATTCCTCCCCTCCCTCTTCCCTCCAACGGGAAGATCCAGTGTGCACTCTGTGTCTGTTCCCTAGGCCAGCTGTGACACAGGCTGAGTGGTTCAAACAACAGAAGCTTAAAGTCTCACAGTTCGGGAAGCTAGGAGTCTGAGGTCAAGGTGTCAGTACCTCGGCTTTGTTTCTTCTGAGGCTGTTCTCCTTGGCTTGCGGATGGCTGTCTTCCCTCTACCTCTCTGTCCCAATTTCCTCTTCAAATGAGGACACTAGTCACATCGGCATGGGGCCCACCCTGATGATCTCATTTAACTCGATTACTTATAGACTGTCTCCCAAGAAGGTCACATTCTGAGATCCTGGCAGTTAGGGCCCTGCATAGCTTTCTTTTGGGGGGAAGGGGTGCACGGCCCAACCCCTGCCAGACTCCCATTGCATCATTATTGATAATTTGTGATGAGTTACCATCATTCTTCCTTTCTCTGGGAGGGCCCTTGTGGGATCTAAGCCTTGCTGTAGCTCGTATTTATCTTCTCTGTTGAGCCCCTCGTGGTGCACACACTCCATAAATACTTGAGTGAGCGAGCAGTAAACACATGTGCTCCTGAGGGAATATGGACCGCTGCCAAAGACGACAGGTCTCGAGTAGCCAGTATGTGAGCCTAGAAACGCACCTCGGCAGATGACATGGCTGCCCTTGCAGTCAGCTCTGACCTGTGGGAAGACCCCCGCCAACAAGGAGAAACAGTGCTTCCCCCCTGGGAACCCAAGATGTCGTCATTGGCAAGTGAGAGCTCCATGCTCACTCTTTGTGATTCCTGATTCAAAAACCAGAATGGCCACCTCCTTCAGGATGCACAAGTGTCCAGAAGGGAACTTGATTATTTCTGGCCGGACGGGGGGCAGGGTGCCTGTTTTATAATCTTCCCCGCAGATGCGCTCGGGCACTAAGCATGTCCCAACAGTTCTCAAATGCACTGTTTAGTTGCTTGTTTGTTTTGTTTTGTTTTTTTATTTTTTATTTTTTTTATTTTTTTTTTTATTTTTATTTTTTATAAACATATTTTTATCCCCAGGGGAGGGGGTCGGGAAAGGTGGGTGGGATATTGTTTTGTTTTTAATATGGAGAAACCACCAATCAAAAAGGACCACTTAGGTTTGTCTGTCAACCTGCCCCCTTTTCTTTTTCTTTGCTTCCACTTACGCAGAAAGCTCCTTGCTCAGTGGCAGTTCGATATTTCTTTGCCTGGATGGAGGTAACACAGCCAGTTAGAACCATCTCAGAGTGAATGCTAAAATGGTGTTCAGATGGCAAGGTTGGACTTAACAATTCAGTGAGATTTAATAACAGGCAATTGATGTCAATTTCCAGATACTGCAAGTCAGTTCCAATCTATCCCTTAAGAGACTTGCAGAGCTCTGTGGCATTTGGTGACAGAAACATGTCCCGCAGGCGCGGCGAGGCTGTGCAGACGTTTTGGGGCTAAGGCAGTGTGGACACTGCCTTCCTGCCCTTCAGCTTGCATTCGCTTCTACTCCTGTAGCCTTTTTCTCAAACTCAGCATGAGGGAAAAGCTCAGTAGGGGACAAGTTTGTTGATAGAAATGCGGTATGCTGATTTGTTCCTCTTTCTTCTCCCCAATCCTTAAGGATCAAGGTCATGCAGTGTGCATTCGAACGGTGAGCATGGGGGGTGGGGTGGCATTTCAGCACATCCGTGGTATGCGTACAGGAACTGAGAACCTCCAATCTTCTCCCCTTGCAAGTCCATCTTTCTGATCTAACTCTTGGATTACCTCTAATTGCATCGTCTGGAGCAGCCCAACCTTCCTTCTCTGGTGCAGAAAGAGGAAGTATTTGTAATGCATTTATTCTTTAGAAGTAAGGTACGGATTTTTCTTTGGGTCCAATGCCATACTGATATATTCGATTTTCCATCATTTGCGTTTGAATCATTACCTTGATCTATGATTTGCTAATGTCCCTTTGACACTTCCTAGTCACTCACTAGTCATTGCTGTTCAGCAAGGCTCTGTACAGAGGCCCGTTTGGAAGCTTCTGGCCCTTACTCTGGACTGGGGATTGAGGAAGGCCCGTGAAAACAAATCCCTAGATCGTTTCTCTGGGCCCCAGCTTTATGCTGCCCATCCTCGGCGAGGATTGGGGAATGCTTGTGGGGTGATGGAGCTGAGCCCCCACGATTGCTGGCTTAGGCCTTTGCAGTGTGGCCCAGGTGGCCTCAGCCTCACACACGCTCAGACAGACATCCAAGAATCAGCGTGGGAGCTCTATTGTTAACAGAAAATTACGATGGCAGAGAACAAATGTGACTTTTTTCTCAAAAAAAAAAAAAAAAAAAGAATATGAGCATACCTCTCTGTTAATAGATGCAAAGAAAAATCTAGAAGAATATAAGCCAAATTACTGAAGTACTTAGATTTGAGAAGTGGGGATGAAGACACTCTCCTTGACCAAACTTTAGTCAGGCTTCTCTGAGCCCAGCTAGGTCCTGTCCCTGGGCGTGTCCTCCAAGAGCACAGTTTTTAGCACAAATCCTGTCAGGTAGGTTTGGTCAGATCCCCTGCCCTCTCCTCATTATCCCATCGCCCTTGGCATCTGATGGGGTTGGTCATTCTCCACTATCCCCTGGTGTGTCTGGTCACCCCGGCCTGGCTTCAGCAAGAATCCGGTGAGGTCAGTGTAGCCAGATCTTCCCCTTCCCCTTGTGTTTCCTCTTAGTCATTTTCTCTCCACTGACTTTGGCTATAAATTCCCACTCTTCCTTGTATCTGGAGTTGAGCCCAATCTCTCTCCCCTACACCTTCATCGCCAGGATCCCTATACCTATTGTGATAGTCCCAAATAGTCTGCCTTACTGCCTTAAAGAGTGGCATGAGTAATTACATAGCCATGGGGACACCAGTGACTCTCAATTCCTAAATTATATATTAAGTTTGCATCCTGTTATTTGCATCATACTATCATGTTTGCATTTTTCACATCGATCAAGTGTTAGTATTTTTTTAAAACAGTCTCCTTGACCTATACATGGCAGAAAACCCACCTGTGTACGGTGTACAATAAAGTCCTAGGACTTCATTTATAGAGTTGTGGGACCATCGCCAAAGTCCAGGTTGAGACCAATTTCCATCACCCTCCCCCAAAAGATTCCTGTGCTCCTTTGCAGGCAACCTTCCCTCCCATCTCCTTCCCCAGACACCATGGATCTCCTTTCTGAATGGATTTTCTGAAATTTCATATACGTGGAATTAAGCAACAGGTGGCCTTTCATACCGGTTTCTTTGGCTTGATGGTGTTTTTGAGGTTTACCATGTGGGAGTGTGTATCAGCAGTTCGCTCTCCACATCGTTAGAGAATATTCCTTTGTACGGACACACCATATTTATCCATTTCTGGTCAGTGGACAACTGGGTTGTTTGTGGGCTTGTGCTGTTATGAATAATGCTGTGAACGTTCGTGTGCAAGTCTCTGTATGGATAGAAGTGTTACTTTTATAATCAGGAAAAAAGAAAAATGACAAAACTAAAGACCAACATGGATATAGATTGTCAAGCTGTTTCTGGAATGCATCTTCTTTTAGCAAAATGGGAGCTCTAGACGTGGGGCCAAAATTTTAAAATAAGGAGGGAAAGACGTGGGTCCTTGAGCCAGATTTCCCTGACCCTGACCTGTGCACGGCCTAAGAGGAACAGGGACAGTGGTCTCTGTCCTCTGGAAACTGATGGCATTCGTGCAGTTTCTCCATTGCCTCGGAACACACGTGGCAGTCATGAGTCCTGCTGCAGCTCCGATGGCAATCCCAACCCAAACAGCACTCCTCTTTTCTGAAGTCCCTTGGTTCAAAAGCCACAAATTAAGGCAGCTACACGACTCTGCCGTGCTTAATACCCATACCCCAGGGTGGTTTGCTTCTGGAACGGCTATGGAGAAAGGCCTGGAACACTGGGGCAACTCATCTGCTGAGTTGCTTAGATTCAGTAATTCCAGTTTTTAGGTCGGGTCCTTCCCGCCGTATGCAAAGTTCCAAAGTTGCAGCTGTTAAGGGAAAAGCAGTAGAAAAACCAAGGAAGAGAGGATCCGGGTCTGTAAGCAGGAAAAAGATGCAGGAAATGACTCAGATGAAGAGAGGCAAACAGGAAGTCAGTAGGTATACGAGATGGGCACCCCCTTTACAGAGAAGAGGCAGGAAGCCGACTGCCGGCACCCTGTCTACACTGCTGATGACACCGATCTTATGTGCTGCCTCAGCAGGCTGTCCACTGAAGCCCTCCCAGCAACCCGAGCTCCCGTCTGTGTACGCAGGGATCTGGGTGACTCTGAACAGTCGCCCTGCCTCTGTCCTTTGGAAACTCCCCCCGTTGGCTTACCTGCTCTGAGCCCCTATTCCTCTTTGCATTCTGCCTGCAGGACATTAATTCTGAATGCCCCCATCTCCTTTCCCCTCTATGATTTCTTTGAAGGTTCTACTCATTCTGGGTTAATCTGTAATTCCGCGGTATGTGACTACACTACTTTACTTTACTTCACCGCTGAAGCTTTCCTATTTCAGTCAGCTCCTGTAACGGAAACATCAACACCAGCAGGCATCAGCACTTGAAATACAGGAAGAGCTTCTGCTTGATCCTCCCCGAGAACCAATCCTTGGATGTGGGCAGGATAGCTAGTATTGACTCTTTTTTTTTTTTTTCTATTTTTTTCAAACGGAGGCAATCAAGGTGGGAAAGTTTAGTGACTGTCCAACATCCCACAGTCTCAAAGCGGTGGGCCGGGACGCGGGTGATAGGCTGCTGACCTCAAGTCCCAGGGTTAGGACACACAAGCAACGTTAATTACAACATGTAAAGCCAATGTGCTGTTATCTGATGTGTTAAGACTGAGACCAAAACGGGGCTGGGTGGGTAGGACAACAATTCACAGCAGGTCTCTGGTATTCATTCAAAACCACAGTTGTGGGCTTTTATAAATACAGGAGCCTGTGGGGAGTTTTCACATTTTTAGATTTCCCATTCTTAAAAAGACACTGAGATCCTAAGTAAGAAATGCAAAAACAGTTTCAGGGTAAAAAGCTTTTGTTGAGGGATGATTTGCAAAAACCCGTCTTCAGTCTAATACTCAGAACGAATGTTACCGGTCCAAAGTCTGTTCAGTTATATGACCCTATTAAAAAATCTGGCCCTAAACTAAATGAAAAGTTATAGTGGTTAATATTTCATAGAAAAATACTGATTCTAGGTTAACATTTACAAAGAAAACCCCACATTGTTCAGAAAGGACCATGCCTGGGATCCAATGTGAATCAATCAATTACTGTGTTTATTCTTGAAGCTTTTATTTTGGAGTTCTGTATCGCAAAATGACACATTTCGTGTTTACAACAGGTGTTAGAAATTTGAGATTTTTTTTTCCTTTCTACTGTTTGAGGGTAAAATTGGAGATAATTGTTCCAAACCATCATCAAAAAATGCAGAGCAAACTTTTCTGTATATAAACTGTACATAAAAACAAGGCACTATACATTTCGGGGAGATATTAAGGTAGAGAGGTGGATTCGCACAGAGTCTTCAGAGCCCATGCCAGGAAGTACAAATTCATTTGTTCATTTTAGCACCAGAAGCAGCACTCAGAACAAGTCAGACCTAATGCTGAAGGAGACGTTTCTGAACGTGTGTGAAAATACGGAGGGGTGCCCGAGCTAACGCCACAGAAGCGACTCCATCTACCTTTTAAAATTATTTTGACACCAACGGAAAAACAAATCTTAAGAGTGAATGAATACATACTGCTTTGTTAAATACGTATTTGATTTATATGGTGTTTATATAAATATATATATTTTAGAACCCACAAACTATCAAAATAACACTTTAGAAAGAGAATTGCTTCCAAAAAAAGGCAACCCACTGGACGCGGCAGGCAGTGCGGGAACCGCCGCGCATGTGCACGTGGGGGACGCCTTTATTAACATCATCTGCTGAATCGTGGAAAGAGTTTCCAAAGGGTTCGCTTAAACATTTACAAAATGCACAAATCCGGGACAAGCAGTAGAGCTGATCACTTCAGGTTTTGGAAAACTCTGATTTAAAAAATCTTTGTTTTGTTTTGTTTTGTTTTTTTAAATACCAGTCCAAGAAAAAAAAAAAAACCCATTTCCCTGGTCCAACGGTATTGAAAGTGATGACAGAGGTTCCTCCAGCATCTCTCCCACTCAGAACAGACCTTTCGCTTTCTTCAGGTTCACCTGCTTCCAGGCAGGCAATGCGTTGTACTCCTCTCTCGTCATGTCTAGTGCAAACTGCAAAATGGGGAGAAACGCCCCATGGGTGAATACAAGCACTCCCAGCCAAGCCCTGGGAGTACTTAAATGCCAGCCCCCAGGAAGACCAGCTTACCTCGAAGTCTTCATCCGTGAGATAAATCTCAAGCTTCAGAGGATCAACTCCTTCGGGCAGTGGCCTGGCCAGCAGATCGGCCAGGGGGTAAATGGTTTTACAGAGCTTCGCTAACACATCTTCCACAAGGGTGATTTGATTGGAAACTTCCGTATCCTAGAGAAGAGGAGGAGGGAGCAGAGAGAACTTCATGCCCTGCATGTGCACAGATGTTCCTGCACACCTGTGAACACACAGCCCCGTTGGCTGCTCTGTGCCCCAGCCCCAGGGGCTCGCTGGGGCGGAAGCAGGCTCTGACATGGAAAGGAATTGCCCATAGCCTCAGTCCTCCTCACTTTTAGATGTCTCCCCACCCCTACCAAATAAATCCTGCCTTGGGGCTGCCTCGGAAAAACGTTTAGGGACCAATCACATGAGGGAATTACGGCATAAGATTATTAAATGTGAACTCTATGAATACTAGAAACATTCAAATAATGGAATTTGTTTAAAAGTTTAAAAATAACCTTAAAAGGAATCATATCCTCTACTATCCGCCCCATTTCTCAATCTGGAATAGAAAAAGGTAAGAAAATGCATCTAGAATATGCTGCTGAATCTAGATTAAAAACAACAACAACAAAAACCACTCTGTGCATATAATCTGAACAGGTTATTCCATGTAAATGGTCTTCCGGTGTTAAACCTGGAATCCCAGATTGGCTGCCCTCCCTCTAAGTGGCGGGAATGAATGACTAACAGTGCTGCCGGAGTCACTGATGACGGTACACACTAGTGATCACGGAGGGGGTTTGGGAGCAAGCCTGCATCTGAGACCAGGGGCAAGCTATGGCAGGTTTCTGTGCCTCCGTTCCTTCCCTGGAAAAACGGGGATAACATGAAGATGCATCTTAATAGACTACTGTGAAAATAGATGAGTGAGAAAATACACGTCAAGAGCTTGGAGCCGTGCCCGGTGCACAGCATGCACCTGGCATTCGGGTTATTACCACAGGTTGGTGTCTGCACACCACGCTCCAAGCCCACTGCCGCCCCGGGACCTCCAGTGGGTGCAGGCAACAGGGGGATTACTGCCTTCAACGCAGATTGCAGGAGGCCATGACCGTACGCGTCGTCCCTAGTGTGGACTTCACGTTTACGGTGAATGGAGCCCTCTGCCAGGACTGCCAGGCTCCTCCCCGTGTGGACCCAGTCCACTTGGTTCCAGAGAGAGGTGAGGCTCAGCAGGGCCGCTTGCACAAACATGCACTTGCATTAAATATCCACTGTTAAACAGCAGTGAACTCTCTCTCTTTAAACCTGTTCAGACCTCCCATAAAATACCATGATCTCTCACCTGGAACAGCAGCTCTCCTACACAGTAAGAAATCTGAAATGGAACAAACCTATTTCCTTACCAAAGCAAAGCAAAACAAAAAACAAAAATAAAAACCCTTGGAATTCCTACTGCTAGCAATGTAAAAAACTCATAACTTAAGAAATTCGACAAAGCTGTACTAAGCTTTTTTTTTCCCTATGTGGTTGGAAATTATAATGTTATAGTTAATAATATGTTTTAGCAAATAAAGGTTATGATAAATGCTTCGTGTGCGAACACCAGCTGGTGTCATTAAAGACTATTAATGGGCTATTAACACTGCTTATCAGGAATGACTCACGATACATTCATTCGCTCTGTTATTTGAGCAGGTTAATCCATCACAGGTTTAATTCATGTCTCCTCTAACACAAGGTTAATGTCTGAAACAAGAGGATTTTGTTGTGCCTTATACAGACCTTGAAAAGCGACAGATTTTAGCTAATAGAAGGAAAAGATGGCAGCTTTTACTTATGTATATTCTGCAGAGTAATTAAGTTCACCTTTGCTTTTTTTTTTAGATTTTATTTATTTGACAAGAGATCACAAGTAGGCAGAGAGGCAGGCAGAGAGAGAGGAGGGGAAGCAGGCTCCCCACTGAGCAGAGAACCCAATTCGGGGCTCGACCCCAGGACCCTGAGATCATGACCTGAGCCAAAGGCAGAGGCTTAACCCACTGAGAGCCACCCAGGCACCCCCACCTTTGCTTTTAAGTTCTTTTAACTTGAGCACCAAGTATAGAAAATTAACCAAAATAGTTCAAATGATTTCTTCTATTCCTGGGCAAATTCTATGTAGACTTGTTAATGTGTTGTAAAAGAAAAAATGTTTTCCCATTTTGAAAATGCAATTGATGCTTTTCCCCAAGGTAAAGTCAACCCACAACCTGAACAGTGGGGAGCTACCTTCACAGGGAGAGAAAGCACGCTCACCAGTTCTGTGATCTCTGCGATGTCCTCTCTGTGCTCCCAGCTGGGGAACATGTTGGTGAAGGTCAGGGGCTCCAGACCAGCATGGATAAGGTAAGACTTGGGGGGTGGCCTCTTGATATTTTTTCCTATAGGTACACAGAAGGCAAGGTCAGTACACCCAGGGTTTGGTCTGAAGAAATGGGCTTTCTTTGATTTCCTTTGAAAGCTTTTCTTGTTTGGCTCCCTTATGGTTAAAATGCAAGTTATGAGTAGTTCATAATAACACATGGATGATGTTTATATAAAAATGTCAATTTCATGCATATAATGATGCATAAAACTGCAGGTAATTGACCTGAGTCTGACAAAATGCTTCTAGAACTCTGGATGGGAGAAAGCCTCTCTCCATGGCTTTTGGGTAAGACATTTTCTTTCTCCTGTGCTCACTTGTAGAGAATGCCTCTGCCTTCCTGATGCAGCCTTAGGTTCAATGACAGTTAAAGAGTTAATGATAGCATTTTATAAGCCACTCTAACTTAAACGTTTGGTGGAAATGAGTTACTTATTACTGACAAGCTTTTCAAGAGAGAATCGGCTGTACAAACTCAGTGAAACTAATCCATGAAACCTGAAAAATTAAGATAAGAAACTAAGGGCATTTTTCACTTCATAAAAAATGCTATAAATTTTAGGTGGATGGTATAGTAAAAAGCCATGAGTTCACTATAGACTTTTTTTTAAAGATATAACACTAAAAATAATAGTGAATGATAAAAAGGTTGCCATTGGCTCTCCAGCCTGTGTGGGGGAGCTTTCCACTCTCAGACAGTGTGACGCTCCGTGGTGTGTGGGGGGTAGGGGGAGGGGAAGGCCCGCATGTCCCCAGCATGGTTCATTCCCAGGGCAAAAGGGTTTTAACCAGTCTCGGGTATATTATAATGTAGTCTTTGACCTTGAGGGTAGCGACTTAGATGGCCCACTTATCTAAAAGAGAAAAATGAATTCTCATTCATGCGGATAGCCAAGAACACACTATCTCAAAATTAAGAAGCCTTACAAAATTACTTGGCTTCATCACTGTCTGCCAGGCCGTATCAAGACCCCCACACGGTGGTTCAAGCTTGAGCCATGACCCTCACCTTTGCAGTACCGGAGAACCGTCTCCATGGCGCTCTTCCGGTCGGAGGCCCAGCGAATGCGGGCCGAACCGGTGATCTTGTTCTCAATGGGCCACCAGCCTTGCCAGAGGTACACCTCATGGTGATTGTCAACAAGGAAAAGAGCTGCGAGGGCAAGGACAGAGCAATCAGGGCCTCCTCCTCGGATGCTTCTAGTTCACTCTTCCCCAAACCCAAGCGGAGGTCTTCCCTCCCCACTGTTTTGTCAGGGGGGCAGAATTCCTTTGGCACGGGCCAAAGCGTGTTTGTGATGCCTCAGCCCTTTGAGCATTTGATCAGAACAAGCCTCTGGGCACAGAGGTGGCATCTGTGACAGTGGCCTCTGCCCTTCCCTCTCCCCACATCCTCTCTCCTCCTGTCCGTCTTCAGCTGCAGGCCTGCCAGCGGCCCTTCTGGAACTGGCAGCGAGCTGAGCAGAGGCACAGCGCACGAGCCACCCGGGGGGCTTGTGAGCACTGTGTATCTCCTGAGAGCAGTTTACAAACTGGAGAGTGCATCTTCCTGGCTCTACAGGTCCATGCCCCACGTGTGACTGCATCGTAGGCAACCAAGTTCAGGGTTCTTTGCTAGAAAAGCAGGCTGTAAGTAGATGTGTTCTGCCTCTTCCTCCTCGCTTCTTCTCATCCAATGGTCACGCCCTTATTCCACGTGGCCAAGGGGCTCTCGCACTTGCCAGGTCCGCCTGACCCGACTCCCTCCCTAATGTGCGTTTCAGGATGCTGTGCACACCACACATGTGAAAGGCCCCAGGACTTGACTGCAGGAGGGCTGGAGGGTCCATGCACGTAGCCCACTCTCTGGTGACTGTGACTGTCCCAGCCAGAACAAGAGCACAGAGGTTCTGTCTTGAGGTGGAGGTCAAGTGGAAACAGCCCTGACCTGGGGATCAGAAGACATGGGCGGGAGCCTCAGCCCTGCCCTCCAGCCTTGGCAGGCACGATTCTTTGGCTGACTCAGCTGATGCTCTGACTCCCTTGTTCCCCGGCCACTCGCTTTCCCAGGCTCCCTCGCAGCAGAGGGTGGTCATGTGACAGAGCTCTGGCCAATGGGATGTAAGCAGAAGACAGCGGGGGCTTCTGGGAAGGCTTCTCTTTATCTGATAAAAGGGAGAGACAAGGCCATCCCTGCCCTTTTCCCTACCCCTTCCTCCTGTCTTGAACCAAAACATGATAGCCAACTGCGGACCATGAAGCAACGAGACTGAGGGGAGCCTGGGAGAACAGCACGGACTCCCGACCTCTCAGCTGATTCTTAACCAACCTATTTGGGTGAGTTAGGTAACGGGGTCTCAGTTTCTTAGGCTGTAATGTACGGTTAATGTGCCCTTCCTTTGGGGGTAGGTGTGAGGATGAAATGAGGTAACATAAAGTTTCTTGCCAGTGTACTTGGCAAATAAAAACTGTTCACTAAATATGAGCTTCAAATAAAAAGGCTCTTTGGAAGGTGCATCTTCTGCGGCTCAGGGCACGATGTCCCTTCCACGGCCATACCTGGCTGTGGGGCACTATAAAGATCTTCCTGCAGGAAGGGCATCGAATTGACCACGGAGGGGTCTCGGGCGGGGTACATGAATTCCGTGGCTGCGAAATCACCAGAGGAACTGCTGAGGATGAACAGGCGGGGTGTGAAGTTAAAACTTCCAGGATCTTTGAAAAGAAAAGAAAAGAAAATTTTGAAGACAAAATATGCACTGAAGTACATCCTAGATGGATTGCAGAATTAAAATAAAACATAAAATAATCCAAAAATTAGCGTGAGGATGGTAAGATTTATCTGAACTTGGAGGTGGGAAGGCCTTTTTAATCATAATTCTAAAGGAAATAATGAAAGGAAAAGGGAGTTATGTGTTGACAGTACAAAAATGAAAAATTTCATTGCCAGAAAAAAAAAAAAACCCAAACAAAATGAAAAGGCAGGTGACAACATGAGAAATACAGAAACCTGCTACTATCTTTAGTATATAAAGGAATATAATAAAGATAAATCTCAATAAATTGTGCAAAAGGCAAAACTAAAACATTTGCCAAAGTAGAAATACAAATGACTAAAAAAAATTAAAGCATTTCACAGTATTTCCAATTTAAAATACTAAGTTAAAACAGTGCTTAGATATCAGTTTGCCCCACTAAATTTGGCCAAGAGGAAAAGGTGACCTACCGAGTCTCTGACTGTACTGGGAAATGCACAGTCCACGTATATGTATATTGTATGTATAATATTGCTGGTGTGAAGGGAACTTGGTGCCAATGTCCTGGGGCACCCTGTTGATATGTACTCTAAATCTTTTCTACCTTTACCATAGCAGTTCTGTATCTAGGAATTCAACTAGAAATAAATGCAGATACTTATTTTAAATTTATTCACATTTATTGCATAATGAGGAAAAATTGGAAACAGCTCTCTAATCTAAAATCAAACTAAAAGAGGTTAAGTAGAAAATGGCAATATACCATCTTCATGGAATACCCTGTGGCAACAGAAGTCTAATGAACACCTTGAGAAATTATTCATAATAAAGGGGAAAATCAGGGTATAAAACTGTATAGTGCTATCCAAAATTTTCTTCAATATAGATATGTATGGATCACACAGAGAAATGTTAATTCTGGTTATCTTTGAGAGAGGTGATTATAAGGGACCGAGTTTCTTTTTCAACTTCTCTCTGCTGAACTCCATTACATCCCAGCGCCGAGGACACTGGCCAAACCAAAAGCATTTGGTACCACAGAATCATGGTGTGTCATTGCTCAACTGGTTTCCTGGAATCTTATTCCCTCTCTTCAAGTCACGCTTACCTTCAAGGCTCTGTTTAAATGCCATGTCTTCTGTGGGGCCACGCACAATTTTCCTGGCGGAACTCCTCTTTTTTCAACTCTCAGCCTCCTTCATTTGTACTTCTTTTATGACCCACAGAAAGTTGTATTTGGCATTATACCTGTCTTGCATATTATTTAGCAACCTTATTGTGTTGTAGGCCTATGAGGACCTAGCCTAGGTCTGATTATTGGGTGTTGTACATAGTACAGGCTCAATAAACATGTATTGACTAAATTAGTGACGGAAGGCAATGGAATGTTCTATTACCTTGAAGCATGCAGTCGTAGGCTTTCCTATCTCTCCTTCCTAAAGCGTCCCAGAAGCCCAGGGGCTCGGATCCCTCGTCACACTCGTGTATTGTCACTTTGCTGCTACTATGCAGTCCTGCTTCCAGGGGACATCTGCGTGGAGAAAATCCAGTAGGTTTTTTTGTTTTGTTTTTTTTTTTAATTTTTGTTTTATTTATTTATTTGACAGAGATCACAGGTAGGCAGAGAGAGAGGAGGAAGCAGGCTTCCTGCTGAGCAGAGAGCCCCATGCGGGGCTTGATCCCAAGACTCTGGGATCATGACCTGAGCCGAAGGCAGGGGCTTTAACCCACTGAGCCACCCAGGTGCCCCTGTTTTGTTTTGGTTTAAATAAGCCCTAGAAGTGTTGGCAGTGCAAAATTATTCAAGACTAAATCTACAGATAAGTTCACCATCTCTCTTCTTCTTTCTAAAACATTTCTCCCTAACAAATGAAAACAGGCTCTGTGGTTTATGAGTGTGGGGTGGGGGCTTGGGGAGCGATGAGAAGGACTGGCTGGGCCCTCAGAGAAGAATGCATGATTACACGTAAGACATAATGAAAGTGATACACATTTGATATAAAACATACATACTTACTATTCCTTGTCCTCTCCTGCTAGATCATAAGCTTCATGGGGACAGATACTTGGGTTTGTTCACTAGCCAAGTCCCTGGTCCCTAAATCTGGGCTGGGCACCAAGTATGTGCTCAATGGCACCTACTGAGTGAATGAGTGAGGGACTTCATTGTTTTGTTTTTTCTCAGAGGTCCAAGGGGGAAAAGCCGATGGACCAGGGAGGACTCTGACTACCTCACTGAAGGTTATCATCCATCCCCGCTCCCTAGTGCACACAACGGGGTCTGGAGAGGAGACATGTGGCTTCCCAGCAGGCTGCCAGTTGCAAGGGCACTGGCCTGCATGCTCCTCTCTGCCTACTCCCCAGGGTGCTGGCTTTGTGAGCAGTCCTAAGGGAAATCTGCCCTCCCCACCCACCCCTGCCACAATGCCCTGGGGCCCAGAGGACCGACTGGACCGGATGATACTTTGGTAGCATACTGCGGCCCTGGAAACTTTTCACTTTTACTGTTCAGATGTTACCACTGTCCTCCCGGGGCTCAGCCTGAGAGAGCACTAGGCAACCCCCAAATGCCGGGGGGAGGCTAGGCTCTCGCTGATTGTCTGTGGAGCCCACTGAGCATGGCCTGCCACCTCCTCTAGATAGTGACTGCACAGTACAACCCGCTCCCTTGCAGACCTTCTCTTCCTCCTTTGGTTTTCCTTCTGCCCCAGCGACCCTCGCGTAATGCCCTGGACTGGGTGCATCCTCGGCTAGCTGCCTCAGTGTGGGTGCCCGCCCGGGACAGAAACCAAACCCAGCCCCTGCTGTGCTGTGCCCCACAACTGGCCCAGGCAGGCCGACCACTCCCTGGCGGGTGGCTGCCTTACAGAAGGCAGAAATGCCGTCGTCCTCTGAAAAGGGGGCATTTTAGAGTCAGGCATGGTTGTGGTCTCCCAAACTCTTTTTCAGCTCCATGCTTTCTAACTTTCCACGGCTCTGGCAGAACTAAAACTCTGAACCCCTAAAAGGTGTTTGAAATTTGCTCTCATTTTTAAATGACAAAGGACTCAAAGCTTGTCCTTCAAAAGCTCAATTGTACCTAGAAAGAAACTAAAGCCCTCATTGGGGTCATTTCCCTTGCTCCTCCCTCTGCTTTTTATGGAGGCAGGGGAAGCCTCAGAACGCTGGGGAAGCCCTCCCGTTGGCAGTATTACAGGAGTCACGTGTCACATCTGTTTGGAACGTCAGAGGCAGCTAACAAGGTTCAGAACTACCCCCCCTCCCCCCGCTGAAGTCCCTTTAAGTATACCGGGGCATCTAGGGGCTTCTACTGGGTGGGTCTCCCCTCCCGCCTCAGCCCATGTCCCACAGGGAAGCCCCTTCTGGAGAGGCCCTCATGCACAACACTCACTGTTCTTTGATTTTATTTGCTGCAGTCCTTCCAACCTCCTTCGTGTGGGCTTGGGCTTTGCATCCGTGCCACAAGTAAATGAGGGCTTTGTTTACGTTGAGGACAACCATGGAAGTCCTGGACCTCAGGCTACTACAGTGGCAGGCCACTTCCAGCAAGTTTCCTTCCATGGGCACTTCTCCTCGAACACAGTACAGCCTCCACTCGCCTGCAGGGGGCACCAGTGGCACAGAGTTAGGCCGGGTGCTGCCAGGAGAGCTGCCCTCCTTCCACAGTCACCAGCCAACTCCACCACCTGGCCCAGCCCAGCCTGCGGGGAGCAGGAGCCAGCTTCCTGGCGGCCCAGAAGGTACAACTGTTCAGAGTTAGAAGCGGTTTATGATGTAGAAAGACCATTTTTACAAAATTTGTAAATACCCAGGTAAATCCTATAACTGGCATTGACGCTAAGCCCTTTCTTGTGGGGGGGGGGCAGGGATGTTGGCTAACAAAAATCTCAACTTATAATGGACGACCCACTTAACTTTCTTCTCAAGAAGAGACAGAGTCATTGTGAGAATTCAGTTTAAGGTGGAGTCATCTTCCAGCCTCCTACATGCAAAGTCGTATCCTGAAGAAACTCCACAGGACCGAGGGTGGGGTGGGGTGGGGTGGGGGCAGGTGGGGAGGGTTGGGTTTCCACTATGAGCTCCCCATACAGCTGATTTGCAAGGACAACGTTAGGAGGCTTTCAGGAGTAAAGACACACCTATGTAAAAGGAGATTTACTCTTACCCCACTTTTATATAAAAATATCTCTCAGGAGAGGGAGAAAAATCTAATTCCAATAGTAAAGTGACTTACTTTGTGCATTTTCTTCCTCCTCTTCCCGTCTCCCGGAGTGCACGACCATCCCCCCTTGGAAACACTGCAGAAAGCAGGGGGGCTCCTTTCCCTGCAGAACCTGGACCTTCCAAGGTAAACATACTCCAATAAGTAACACGTACTGGGTTTTCAGAGACTTAAAAATAATACAGGCCTATGGTAGACAATCTGGAAAATATCAAGAAGTGCAAACAAAAGCCAGTGATGATACTATTATCTATCTCCAGATAACCACCATAAAAATTCTAGAGCCTGGCTTTCCTTTCCAAGTATTTTTCAGGTATATGTTTTTCCCAAGCAAAAATAGGACTGTTGTTTTATGTTACTTTATATTGATTTTCTTCGCTTGATGTTTTTCGGTCACCAAAGGCTCTTGAAACGTAAGTTTTGACGTTTTAGTGGTATTCCACAGTGGAGATGTAACCATGACTGATTTAAACACATTTTAAACAAAATCTGCTTCTCAGCAAGGAAAACGACTGATCACTTAGTAATTCAGAGGGGAAAGAATGGTCTCTTTTGCCACTGTGCCCAGAGTCCACTCAGGGAGCCATGTGCCTGCTGACCCCAGACCACAGCCTGCCCCTTGCCTGTGAACCACCATGTTCCAGCAGGTGGTAACTGCTTAGTAAACATGTGGGTTAACTCCACCCACTCTCACTTCGGCTAGACAGTTTCCTTTAATGGGAGACTGCTGATTGAGCCTGGCCTTTGGGGCACGTGGAAAGGTAGGAAGCATTTCCCTACCAACTGTTAACTTGCAAATCTCAGGGCCTGTTCTGCATAATTAAGTGCCATTTTGCAGCAGTGTTTTATAGGTCTGAAATGTTCTTATATCCACTGGCTTGACTGCCCCCCCCCCCAAAGGCAATGCTCAAGCTCAAGAGGTTAAGGCTCAAAATTCTAAAGGGGATTTTAAAGGCATGATTAAAACCTGGCCTTTACGAAAATTAAAAAGGCAGTTGAGATGACCCATAATTAAGAATAAATTAAAATGCAGTGGTCTCTAACAATTATTTACAATTATTATATGGTCTACAGGAGGAAAGGTATATCTTTTAGGGAAGAGGAGCGACTCTTAGGAAAGGCTAAGTGAGTGTTGATCTATTTTGGAGAAAATTCCTGTTCTCGTCCCTTTTTTTTTTTGAATTTTTATTTGTTCACTGTTCCAAGATTCATTGTTTACGCACCACACCCAGTGTTCCATGCAATACATGCCTTCCATAATACCCACCACCAGGCTCACCCAACCCCCCACTCCTCCCCTCCAAAAACCTTCAGTTTGTTTCTCAGAGTCCAGTCTCTCATGCTTCACCTCCCCCCCACCCCCGCCAATTCCCCCAATTCACTTTTCCTTTCCTTCTAATGCCCTCCATGTTATTCCTTATGTTCCACAAGTAAGTGAAACCATATAATAATTGACTTTCTGTGCTTGACTTATTTCACTCAGCATAATCTCCTCCAGTCCCCTCCAAGTTGATAAAACTTCATCTTTCTCTTCCCTTGTGCTATTGTTAACTACTCATCCAAGATCGTGAAGATATTTGCATATGGTATCATGTTCTCTCAAGACCCCACAGTCAACTCTTAATTCCTGAAGGATGGGACCTGATGCAAAGGTAATCTGAACATCAAAAAGAACTGTTTACAAAGTCTTGGCACTGGTATTACACAGGCCCTGAGGTTATAACGGTGGGTGGGGAAGAATAGCAGGCACTGTCTCTTCCATGCTTGTAGGGAAAGGCAGATAATAAATAAGTAAACACAGTGTATTCAAAATGTAAACGAAATGACAAATTGATTATGTGGTTTTAAGTAGTGGTGATAATACAAGTGCTATAAAACATAGTAACAGGACAGAGAATAGGAAGGGATTTGGATAAAATAGGTGACATTTGAACAGATATCAATCTTCTGAGGTTGAAAGTTACTATGGATACAGAGGAGATTGTGGGAAGGGGAAACTGTGCAAAGGCCCTGGAGTAGGGAATGGCAAAAAAAGGCTAGAGCAGCCTTGGCCATGGTGAGGGTGAGGGGTGATGTGGGAGAAATGTGCAGGACCAGCCACGAAGGTGCTAGCAAACCACCAGGAGAATGCTTTGACTGCAGTCCATGTGTGATGGAGGGAAAGGGAATGACATGATCTGACGTGCTCCTGAAAAATCACTCAGGCTGCTGTGAGGAATGCAGATAATGGCAATACTATCATGTTAATCTCTGATATTTCCTTAGGATAGATCTGTGTAAGTAGAAAAAGTGATCAAAGTTTATGAGAATTTTAAGGTTCCTGAGCCAACCTCTTTCAGGATGGCTGTTTCAAGCTATCTTTCCCAATGGAAGCATCCTGCTGAATCCTTACCTGCCCTGGATCCAATCTTCACAAAATCTCTACCAGTTTTAGAAGTGGAAAATAATATCTCTTTGTTCTGTTTACAATTCCTTGAGTATTAGTTAAGTGGAAACTTAAAAAAAAAAAATAAACCCACCACTCACTGGCACTCTGTACTTGATTTGTGGATTTACTGTTTGCAGATACAACATCCCGTATAAGAGCACATGACTGCTGGCCAGGCGGTGGATACATGATTACGGAAGCCCAGCCTGGAATCTGGGGGAGCCAGCCCACAACCCCCTGGAGCTCCCCAGGAAGGCCAAGACTCTCCTCCACGGGGGCAGCCACTTTCTAGAACCTACCTGGGCACCCCTCTCCTCATCCAGCTCCACGGTCATCAGAGCCGACGTGCCCTTCTCACTCACGGTCGACTGCCGGCCTTGCCAGAAGAAGTAAACACACTTCTCCTTGCCAGCCACCCGTACTGAGTGCTCTCCCTTTTGTCGACTTCCCACTGCAAACATACAGAAACCAAGAGGGTGAGGTAAACAGCTGAGAAGCCAAAAGAAGAGCAAATATACGACTTTCTTCTCCAGGCTCCGTGAGGACAAACTGTGAAGAAATAGCTTTTGGCCCCGGGGCTGAGGAGAAAAACCATCTTTCTTCTAGTTAACTGATCCCGAACCTCCAAACTGGAGAAAAAAATGATCTCGCCTTCTTGATACCCTGAGAAAAACACCTGTCATCCTACAGGAAGGCAGGAGATCGCTCCAAGTGTGTGACAGAAAAAAATGGCGGCTGCCAAAGCAGGCCTCCCAAAGACACAAATGCGTTTTCCATATCATGCCATTTTTTTGGCATAAGATTAGCCAGTAGAGGAAAGATATTAAAAACAACAGCTGGGCCAGCTTTAAGCACAAAGGGAAAAATTTAGTCTGTGAAAATGATTCAAGTTAAAAAAAAAAAACCACTCTGAAGTTTCCAAGTTCTGTCAGAAATGGAGGAGCTCTATTGCTCACATATCACTTCCATAAACGAATCTGGGATTTCAATCATATCTGTCCCCAGGACGGCAGCCAGGATGGAATCCCTGCTGTCCTTACTGTCTGGCACCTCCCAGGCACACTGGTCAACATTACCAGCACCCAGGACACAGATCTCATGAAAGAACAGGCGTGGAAAGTTCACTGGTCAAGTGGTTGTTCTAAAATGGCCGTATTTCAGACCTCGCCTCGCTGCTTTTAGGTTTATACTGCACTCCAGACTCCTTTCATTCATTCATTCATTCATTCATTCAGCAGATAGTCACTGAGCACCTATAGAGGGCCTGGACCTCTTCACAATACCAGGATAAGCAAGACACACCAACCCCCTGCTTTCATTCTGACCAACAGATGAACAAGACAGTTTCAGAGAGTCCCAAGAGCTCTGAGGAAGACAGACAAGGGTATGTGCGTGACCCAGGGCAGGGTGAGTACTGATGGGATTCCCTGTGGAGGGAAGGCCCCTCTGAGAAGGTGACCGATGACAAGATGACAGGACCTGCAGGCAGACCATTCTGGAATGAATGAGGTCAGGAGACTAAGCTGTTACCTCAAATGCCTGCCTGGGTGGTCCCAGATAGTGGTGGTCAACGGGGAAGAAAACAATTATAGCCCCCACGCTTGGTGAAAATTAAAGATGATAACTGGATTCTCTGTTTCTGTATGAACTCAATTTTTCTCACCTCCGAACCCATTTATAACATCACAGCTGTCTTGGGAGTTTGAGGGTAAGAAGAAAGCTCATTTATCTTAAGCTCTTAAGAGACCAGGGCCATATTTATTTGATTTTTTGGCCCTTTAGCAAAGCACTCTATAAACCGTTTTCATAAACGATCATAATACTCCTTATAGCACTTTGCCTAAGCATGGCCTTTAGTGCCATCTTTTGTGGACCTGGACTGGTCAAGCCCATGTATTTCTAAGTGGACAAAATAAAAGAGAAACTATCAATGAACAGGTCAGGCATTTTCACAGCTAGTTTGGAAGGCACTCCTCTGAAATTTCTGCTACTCTGGATAGGAACAAAACTTTGCCTTTGATTAGCAGTCGCACCCTTCAAAGCAGTGAAAATTAGTCCTGTCAGCTGGGGAGATATACTTAAAACAAGTCACAGAAGTTGAGACATATCTTGAAGTTTGTTACCACTTAAATACATTGTGTAAGTATATACTCAGGTTTCAGTAAGAACCAATGTTTTACCACCCACCATCTTAATGTGGACTTCAGTGTCCACACCTAAAACAGAAGTATTTTCTTAAAATGTTTCATAATAGTTTTCAGTACTTTTCTTTGGAGTTTTTGTCAAAATACCCAAATTTCATCCTACACACAATTTAATTTTTAGTTCATTTATTTTTAATTTTAGCCAAGTTAAGACTCCGCTTTCAGCAGTAAGACAAGACAGATTGTAACCTTTATAGCCTTGATCAGATGGCTTTTTTAAAGTGTTACTGTCTTGTGTCTCAAAATACTTCCCAGAGTCAGTTTGTGACCAGGAGTTTAGTTTAGGAGTAACGGAAGACACAAAGAACATCAAGGACTTCTCCTGGTCAGGTGGTCTTGCGGCAGAGTCCCATTTACTGCTCACCTACTCACGGTAGCTCGGACTATATCACGCTCCTGAGCTGGTTACGGGGCCTGGTTACAGGGAAGGACGGACCCCACCAAGGCCTTCGGTCTCCCTTCCCTGGAGCACACAGTTCACTCCCCCAAGGAGCTTCTCTGTGGGCCCATGAAGGCAGGCTGGCGTCTGCCAGGAGGACAGCTGTCCTGCCTCTACAGCCTCTGGTTTTTGCTGACCCTATCCAAGAAGAGCTTCCCAAGCTCTGAGTTCAGTCTCGTCTGCAGTTGCGGCCCTTGTGGGGTACGAGGGATGAGGGGCTGGACCACAGTCCCCCAGGGGCCACTGTTAATGTCACTGGGCTATGCTTCTCTGCTCCCAGAGGGACCATCTGGAAATCTGAATGCTCCCTGCTCAGACTTAATGCTCTGCAGCTGGACTTGTTCAGAGTTGTGACTTAGCTGTGGAGATGCTGCCGGAGCTGGCTGTGAGATGTGTGTTGAGTTTACCGGGAGGAAATAAGAAAGTATATGCTTGTGCCAAGTCATTATTTCTTAGGGGCCTCCAAGAGAATAGTCTGTGAAGGCCTCCTAACTCTTAGATTCACCTAATTCACAGTGATTTTGCTTTTGTTGCTCAGGACATCAGTGGTGATTATTCCTGCACCGGGCCCATGCTAAACATTATCCATGCCAGATCATACTAATCTGTGAGCTGGGTACCACCTCTGTTTTCTAGGCGAGAACATCGATGCTTGGACAGGGTAAGTCACTCTACCCCCCTTGCAGAGCTGGTATGTGGGGCCAGAGAGAAGATGCAGAGCTGGGCTGTATGGCCCCTGAGCCTGTGGCCTTTCCTCCAAGCCCCAGGGCCTCCTTACAAATGGAAAAGGCAGTCTTAGGGTCCTAACCTGCTCTCTACTTGATGTGTGACTTTGGGCAGGTGACTTAGGCGTGTGTCCTGTTCCTCACTGAGCGATTGGCATAACAACAGGGTACATCGCATGGAGCCTGGGGAGGCACTCAGCGAGGGTGGGCAGCAAAGCTGCCAGTACTGTGCCTCGTGGGCCAGGTGGGCCTCCAGGACCGGGGCACACTGGGACAGCTCTGGGTGTGGCCTCCCGTCCCGCCAGGTGATGCCCAGCCACAGGCCGCCCATAGAGGCGGCCTCGGGGAACCCAGCTCTCCTCCCATGGCATGACACAGCTGCTTCTCCCCACACTTGCCTTACAGTCATTTATGCCATATGCTTCTAGAAGGTAGGGTTTAATGCCTTTACTTCCCCCTAAAATAAGTGTCTTATACCCAGAAGACAGATTAGGTGCTCAGTAAATGCCACCAGCGATTAACAGACTGAATTAGGAAAGAAATGAATGGGTTTTGAGTCTACGGGGGTCTGATCAGTAGACCACAGCCTCCACCCCCCTGGGGCCCTGGGGGAGCCACAGCTGGACAGCAAAGAGGCTGTCTGAGAGGTGAGTGAACTCTCGAGAGCTGAATCTCGAGATCACAAAGCTGTGACCAACTCCTAAACGGTGCCGAGAACGGGCTACTTCTTGGCGGGGAATAGGGATTCTCCCTCCAAAGTTCACTGGCTCTCCCCGCTCACTGCCTCTCGTGCGAAGCATACGACTGAGTGTCCTCGAGTGTTTCACTGACAGGAACCGTGAGCAGCTGGACTACGTATGTCTTCTACCGGATCCCCGGAGCCTGTTGGTGCTCTCAGCCTCAGAGGAAATAGTTCCTTTTATTTCTCATCAATCTCTGGTGCGTTACCACACCATGTGGTTCCAGTTCTAAGCCATCCAGATACGCCTCACAAGCCTTTAATCTACGCAGCAGACAGCCACATGGTAAGTATCATTTGGAGGCAAATCACCACTTTCCTAGAGAACATGTGGGGAGGGAGTGAGGGGAGCAGAGAAACCTTAACGCGCACGTTTAACTTCTCCAGGGAACCATGACATTCGTTAGCAACACTGGCTCATTGGGACCCATCTTCAACGTTGACCGAATGGTCCTCAGAGCAAACCATCTGGCGCACCGTCCACGCGGCTGAGGGAAGGCAGCGTGCACGGGGACGGGGCTCGAAGACGGGCTCGCTGCCACCCCCAAGCCCCCCGGGTAGGCGCAGAGAAGACGGAAGTGCTCACTAACCTGCGGTGCTCACCATGTACTTCCACTTGACCACATAGGCGTCCCCCTCGTGGAACTGCCCGATGCTCTGTTTGGGAAGCCTGCTGTAGTCGAACTCCAGGATGTGCCAGACATCCACAGACACGCTGGCGATCTCAAACTGCCTCCTGTCGTCCCCTTCCACCAGGCCGTAGCCGCGACCCACGTTCACCCCGTCCAGCACCGTGCCCGCTGTCGCCTGGGGCACCGGCACCATCAGCGCCACATCGTACGGCTTGGCTTCGGCCCTCGGATCTTCCTATGAGGGAAGGGAAGGAAGCTGGTTCCGCGGCCTGTTTCTAAAGCCACTTCTTGTGACACTCACCGCTGTTCCCCTATTAGTGGGACAGCGGAAAAGGCTTTCCATCTCTGTCTCGGCATTTCACTGCGTTTTAGGGTAGGGCTCTGGAGTCCTAAATAGCCCCCCACGACACTGAATGGGTGGAAACCGCGGAGGCACAGGCAGGCCTACTCCGCCCCGGGGAGGTAGACTATAACGGGAAACTCGTTCTCTGGTCTCCCAGAAACCTTGGGAAGGCTTTTAGCATCAAGGCCTCTCCTGCTGGGACCTCAACCGAAGCCTGAGGTTTAAGACTTGCTTCCCAAAACTACCTTTGGCTGGGCAAGTTCACTGGCGCTCTTCTCATTAGGTCTCTTCAGTTCGGTCCAGTCAAGAAACTTCTCTTTGAACAAAATTGTCTCATTGTGTTCTGTAAGTCTCCCAAATATTGCCCAATCAGGTCGCCCCTGTCCTTTCCTGCAAGGGTGGGCGGGAGGGGGAGGAGACAGGAAAAGAACAGAGATGAATCCACATGTAAACAAAGGAAAGGGACGGAAAACAGATACACGTGGCTACTGAAAACAACTCAGAATACATTAGTGGTATGGAGAATGAGTGGTTCATGTGGTCAGGTAAGTGATATTTTAGTGTTTCAGCCTGAAGCCTGGCAAAACTTTGTGTGCGTGGAGTTGAGATGCCTGAGTGGGATGTGAACCCCATCAGGACTGGACTTTTCTAACAAATTGTTGTATCTGGGACCGGCTGAGGGCGGTGCACTAGCCTGGGAGCCAGGAGGAGGCAGGAGCCACATGCCCTCAGAGTCCCCGGCAGATGCTCACCATGTGTCTGTCACTTTAATGGATAGATGGGAGGGAGGCCCTGAATTCTCTATTAAGTCATGTTACGATGAAGCTCTCTGGTGTCCAGGAACAGACGAAATTCTCCCGTTACTAAAAGGAGCATACTTTCATGGATGATTAAAGGAATTTCTGCATATTTATTTCTAGGACACCAGACACGACAGTGGCCCCGGGGGAGCATAAGTGCACAGAAAAGGAAGTGGCACAGCCCAACCTGGAGGCCTGGTCCTGCCTCAGGATCGCAGAGCTTCAAACAGCTCCAAACACCAGTAATTGAGAAACAAAGTCAAGGACACGGTGGCTGAAGAGGGTTCATGAGAGCATTGTTCATCCTCCTACATCAGTCTTTGGTTGTGGACTGAGACTGGGACGCTATACACACAAGACCGATGAGCAGCGCTCACTGGGGCCTGTGCTCCGTCACTTCCTGTTTCGTTTCTGCCGTCAGAGCTAGGGCCCATCAAGGAGGCTGCCGGCTCCTAGGGAGACTGCCGGGGGAAAGCACGGTACACACATGCTCCCACCTCATATTCTCGCAGGACTCTGGGAACCAGGTACCAGCAACTCTGGAAAATTCAGGGCTCCCTTGCGAGGCTGGGGTCTTTCATGGCAAATGTCTGAATGATCATCCTTCATATAAATTTTACTCTGCAGAGTTTGCTAGGATGCCTATTGGCAGAGCGCTTGCTTTCAGCTTTAGACAATGATTTTTTTATGCTGGGAGTCAAGCAAGCACGAGAGGCAGTGGGGGGCAGGGGGGCAGGATCACGCAAGCATCTTCCTCCATGCTGACTTCCATGTTCGAAGTGGGCTCAGTCTGGACGCTTCAGTGCTTCACCCCCTCATCGGGTAGGAGGGGCTCAGGGCTTACTCCTGGCTGCCCCTTAGGAGGAGCCCCGAGGAGGCTCTTAAGACACACGGACTCAAAAGCCCTACCCCACATGAATTGAGGATACATCCCAGGGGCCGGCGCTGGGGCTGGGCCTGGCATGTGCATTTTTTTAAAGCTTCTCAGGTAATTCTGATCTGGGATGTGCTGAGAAGCCCTGGGTTAGGTGCGCACTCATCTACTCCCAGTCAGAAATATTAAAGTTACAATAATTTCAATACAGTGTCCTCTCTCTCACTCCCTGTCCCCCAAAAGGCACAGACGTCATCTACTGCCAAATAAATGGTAAATCCTGGACTTTGAGAGCTATGCTGAGGAGGCGTGAAATGAGAAGGAAATATGTTGCTTTTGCCCCTTCAGATCGATGGCGGAATTCCAGGTCCTGGAGCCTTTTCAGATCCGCATGTAATTTGTTTCAACGATTGCTACTCATCTGCCAGGACAGCCCCTGGGAGACTGCAGGTGGGAACAATTTGTTCACCTCAAGAAAGGAGACTGAACACAGCATCGGGAAGATGACGGCATCCGTATTTCCGCATCCGTTAGGCAAAAGCTAAAGAAATACTCTTTTTGTGAGTATTCGGGGTACTGCCTGCAGTCAGTGATGAAAAGGAAACCCTAGGAAGAGTGACAGCAGGTGAGCATGGGGGGAACTCAGGCCTGCCGAGGGAACCTGCTTGATCTTCCACACCACTGGCAGGTGACAGAAATACCTGGGAATAAGCGGGTTGCATTCTCCCGGATCCAACGGGTTGATGTCACAGTTCTCATAGTCAAAGGTTCCGTTCCATAAGTGCTTTGCCAGCTGAAAAGCTATTTTCCGTTGTGCTAATGTGACTTCTTTTCCATGCCACACGTACACTTCACTCCCGAAGTCGAACACCAGTACCTGGAAAGGCCGCAGGGAGCAACAGGTTAACTTCAGAGCCCTGCTCTGGTTGAACGAGGTGCGCACTGATCGCGTGTGATGGGGGTGACAGCTGGCGCTGGCCTCTGGCCCGTGGCTCTGATTTCCGTCTTGTCCTGAACTCACCAGCTTCCATGGCAAGTTCCTTAACTGCGTTTTCCTGTCTGCCGCCTTTCCCTCCTTCCCTGTCCCCCTGCTCTTTCATTCACTGTGCATATACAGTGGCCGCCACCTAGAAGCTAGGCCCCAAGGACCAGTGAGGCAGTCTCCCCTCTGTACAGTTCCAGCACCTTCCAGGGCAGAGACCAGACCGTACTGCCTTTTACAGGACCTTGGGAAATGTTTGCTGAGTGAATACATGAATGTAATGCCATTTCTTATTTCCATACCTCTGGTTTATCTCTTTCATCCTAGAATAATTTCTTCCTTCCTGTCCGGCAATCCAAATCCTGCTCAACTCCCATCGAGGCTCAACTGCACCTTCCCTTTAAAATTACTCCTGATTATTTCTTCTCTGTGATTTTGTTTTTCCATTTAAATGCCCACAGGTGTCATACAATCCACCCAGCTCTGGAAGACATTCTTTCTAATACTCCTCTACCCAATGAAATGTAAGGTTCTTTCACGTCTTCCGCTTTTTTCGCAAAAACGATGGTAATGACAGTATATGTGATTAGCAAATACTTACTGGTATGGGAGAAAAAAGCTAGTTTATTACTTGGTAAACCCAAATTATATAAACACGCATCTATTATTCCTGAAACTTTGTTTATAGAAAATCAAGAGATAGGGCTAGGGAATATTTATCTTATTCCCTGGTTATACTAATATATACTCGCATACAGCGCCATGTAAGTGTAAGGCAGAAGGCACAGTGACTTGACTTACATGTACTGTGAAATGATTACCACAATTTAGTTCAGCTGACATCCATCACCTCATACAGATAGGAAAATAAAAAGAATAAAATAAAAATCCCCCCCAAAATAAAGAAAAAACTTTACATTTTGCCTAAAACAGAAAGGCTTCAATGACCCATGCCGCCTCTGAACAATGTTCTGAATTCTAGGGGTGCCTGGGTGGCTCAGTCATTGAGCATTGGCTCAGGTCGCGATCCAAGCGTCCTGGGATTGAGTCCTGCATCAGGCTCCCTGCTCGGCGGGAAGCCTGCTTCTCCCTCTCCCTCTGCTGTGTTCCCTCTCTTGCTGTGTCTTTCTATGTCAAATAAATAAACAAAATCTTTGAAAAATGTATTTTGAATTCTATCCTCATATTTAAGATGGAATGATGGGTTGCATTCACAAGTAAATATCCTGTAAAAATACGTCACTGTTCCACACCAGGCACGAACGCCGGCCAGCGTTTCTCCGGCACATGGGGGCGGGTGTTATTGGGCAACCCCGTGCCAAGCGCTCTCTTGGCAAGGATGACACCCATGCACTGTACCTCTTTTGACTGCAGAAGGGAGCACTTGGGAATCTTCCCCCAGTAGTCATCATCAGGGACAAGTTTGTCGTCCATCAGACGGTAAATGCAGTTTGTTTCAATTATGGCTGTTTCATAAAGTTCATCTTCTTTTGGGTCTCCAGCAGCTTTGGGATGAGAACAAGAAGACAGGATGACATTTTACACTGAAAAGTGGCCAGTTTAGAAGAAGGAAGTAGGGAATTAGAAAAGCCTTGAGATGCTCTGAAAATACAGTAAACTCTTACACTGGTAACTGGTTTGGCCACCCAGAAGCTTCCAGAAGTCTTTGGCCGCATGAGTGTGTGTATTAATTCCTTCTTCAATAGTCTGGACATAAGTAGCTCTACAACCAAGTTCCCTCTTCGTCTGAATTAAACTTGCCAGTTCTGAGGCCTGGAAAAAGGGAGGAGTACAATTACCTAGATAGACAAGACTGTGGTGAGGCAGAGTGGCGCATACTGAAGCTGGAGGCAAAGATGGCAGGTCTGCAAGGAAAACCATGTGACTACAGGGGCTGCAGGCACCTGGTCTTGGGTATTTTCAGCAAGGTCAGGAGAATGGAACTCAAGGGCCAGGGGACACAACTCTCTAGAGCAACCATTCTTTATTTTTAAATACAACAGGTCACTCGTGAAGTTTTGGAAAAATACCCATTCTCTGGGCTTTTGCCCACAAGGCTCTCATTCAATAAGCTGGTAGTAGCATTTCATAGGTATCTGGGATAAACGGCTTTGAAGGGATGTGCCAGTTCCTTTTTCACACAGGAATGAGAATAGGAATTAAAAACTGGTGGGATAGGTCATAATCCTTCTAAAACTTCCCACTCAAGCACCCAATGAATGTGTGTTTGAGAGACATTCAGCAAAAGAAATACTGCTTCTCTCCTTTTTCACTTGAATGAAACATTTGGCATTTGAGAAGCCTTGTAAAGACCTAGCAACTGGTAGACCATTCTATCGGTGTGTAAAGGAGTTGTTTAACTCAACATTTATTTTTCAGATACCAACCTTTGCCTTTTCTATGACATTTGCAAACTCTCCTACCCACACGAAACAGTAATGGGGAGAGAGCAGGAGGAAGCAGTCCCCACTGTTGAGGGACGAAGCTCGAGGTTCAACCAGTCTGGTCTGCACATGTCTTCTTCCTGTAAGGCAGGAGGCAAAGAGTCACCATCTTGCCAGAGAGGAGAACTCTCCAAGCCACAGGAAGGGCGAGGAAGCACCCCTGCTACAGACTCTTGAAGTTCTAAAGATTCTCATCTACCAACACTGGCTCCACAAAGAGTGGTAGAAGGGGGTTTCTAGTGACGGCCTTCTAGATTACTCTCCCGTGTTAGTACTTTCCTACATGTCATGATGTCTCTTAGGACCGCCACTGGGGTCCTTTTACAGTACATGTGTGGATTCATTAAGTTTCCTCCTCCAGGAAAGTTAGCAAATGTGTTTTTTCCCATTCAACTCCTCTCCTGGCCTCCTCTGCACTCAGCCTATCTCCTGCATTTCATAGCCCCTGCCAGCCACACCGCAGGCGAGGGCCTGCCTTCCCAAGCATCATCTTCCTAGGGTTTGCACGCTAAACCCAGAGCAGTCTTAGAGGCAATCAGCTTGGAGGGAAGAATTGCTTTGTGCTGCTTTCCACACCTTCTCCTAAAAAACTGTTCATTTAGGCCTTTCCGCGGTCACATTGATAGTGTCATCTCTGGGTCAGAACTTGGGACTAGACATTAGTTATTTGCGCTCATCACTAGTCCTCCGAATGCACTAAAAAGGCCAGTGGTCACGAAGAAACACACGGGACACCCTCCATGAAGGATATCCCACCAGCCTCCTCTTCGTTATTACTCTAGGATTGCCACTCGGAGGCAGCCCATGGTCTCTCTGGTCGTCTCCCTTGCTCTTGACAGAGCAGGTGCTAGAATGGAAATCTAGGTCGCCTTCAGTAGCCTCTGCTTTCTCTGGATTCCCTCTCCAAGAACTTGCATCTCTGCCTCTGGCCCACACTAACCTTGCTCACCTCAGCGAGGAGAACTGAGTGGAGACAGCTCCCATGAAGACTTCGGGGACTGCTGGAACTACAGGACAGTGTGGTGGCAGGGCTCAGAGGGCAAGGGGAGGTGGCAGCAGAAGCCGAGAGACCTGGGTGCAAATCCACCCCTGCCACTCAAACAGCTGCTGTGACCTCAGGTGCATCACTAACCATCACTAACCCCAGTGGGCATCATATCTGCCACCTCATGGGATTTTGTGAAGCTTAGGTGACAGGAGGTAGCACAGTGCTCTGCCCATAGTAGGATCTCAAAGAGCATGTGCTCCCTCCCCCTGAAGGTCAGGCGTTTTGGGGTTACCAGACTCAAACCCCTGGTCTACGCGTGGCTCCTCCCCACAGCTCCTAAGTACCTTTAATCTGTAAGAGCATCAGCTTCTTGTAGGGCACCGCGCTGTTGTTGGAATTCTGTTCAGTTAGATTGACGCTCCGCAGGCTGATGTTGCTGAAGTTTTCTTTACTGGCTAAACCTGCCAGAGTGACTTCGGAGAAGTTGGAGTTGGCAGACACTGGGAGGGTTGAATAAGGAAACGGGGGGAGCAAGACGGGCGGTGAAATGACATTTGCTATCAGAGATTCATCTTCAACTGGCTTTTTCTCAGAAGGTTAATCCTGAGGGGGAGACCGTCCTCACTCAGGTTTGGGTGACAAGGCGGTACAGGGCTGAGCTCCTGTACTCGGGATTTAACTCTGTCCTCAAAGTACCAGCTGCTTGCGGACACACACCACAAACCTTCCCTTGCAGGGGGATGAGAATCAAGGGACAGTGTGGACCAGCTCTTTTGCTACAAAATCAGGAGCTGGACACACATGTTGCAATTCCATTGAAAGTGAATATAATTCCTAACAATGTTTGGATGTTAATGACAACACACAAGGAAGGCTATGAGGTATCTTTCAACAAAAGTCTTTATATGTAGAAAAGCAGGCAGTCTTGTAGGGATGGGTTAGTCCTAATCTTTTTCCTGGAGGCAAAGTGATCAACTAGATAATCCCTTAAGGTCTTCTGCCCTCAGAATTAAGATCATTGTAAGAAGATGCTGGGTTTTCCATGTACACCAACAAATGTGTATGTGTCAGTCATCACAAAGCCATCCCCAAGCCCCCGAAAGTGGAGATAGAGGAAAAATACCCAAAATTTGTGCCAAGAAGCCTTTATTTCTTCAATTGATCGTTTTGGTTTTTTTTTTTTTAAATGTCTAGGCTGGGACGCCTGGGTGGCTCAGTTGGTTAAGCGGCTGCCTTTGGCTCAGGTCATGATCCCAGCGTCCTGGGATCGAGTCCCACATCGGGCTCCTTGCTCGGCGGGGAGCCTGCTTCTCCCTCTGCCTCAGCCTGCCACTCTGTCTGCCTGTGCTCGCTCTCTCTCTCCCTCTCTCTCTGACAGATAAATAAATTTATAATAAAAAAATGCAATTTGGAAAGCATTGGTTTATGCATTAATTAGTAATATGAAAATCTAGGATTAGGAAAAGGAGCCATTTGGGACATGAAGGATCTAATGATTTGCTCTCAAACAAAATTAAGTGGGGAATTACTGTGTTTGGGCTCTATGGAGCTGAAAATGGGTTGAAATACAAAGCCCAGAAGCATCCTTCTCCAATCTCTTGAAAGAAACTCAGCAAAACAGCATAACTTAGGTACGGGGTGCCTGGGTGGCTCATTGGGTTAAGCGTCCACCTTTGACCCAGGTCATGATCTCAGGGTCCTGGGATCGAGCCCCGCACAGGGCTCCCTGCTCAGCGAGGAGCCTGCTTCTCCTTCTCCCCACCTCTCTGTCTACTTCTGCTCTCTGTGTCCAATAAATAAATAAAATCCTTAAAAAAAATAATAAGTTAATGTAGTGAACAGATGCTCCACACTCAGAAGTTTTGCGAGAAGCCTTTCCCTTTCCAGGCAGGTGTGCATGTACGTGTGTGCAAACTTACTCATTTTTATTTGATGAGTGTCTTTCGAGCACATGACTGGCCTCGGCAAGGCAGAAAAAGATTAAAATCACCTAATCGCCAGATGCCAACCCAGAGGCGGAGCGGTGGTTCTACATACTCACTCTTTTCTACTTTCATCCGCTTCGACTCCATGAAGGCAACGTTCAGTCTCTGCTCCGTGTATTCCTGAAGGAGGTCTTCTCTGGCTGCCAGCATTTTCAAGGGGTTTTTGGAAGCCTGGACCCGACGCTTGGGCCTCACTGCGCGCTTGTGCTCGTCCACAGAGGAGGTCAACCTGGGGAGTGAAGTGGAGTTGTGGCCTTGGTCTGCCTAATGTCCACGCCTGGTATCTGGGGCTCTCCGACGTGAACCATTTTATTTTCTGATTTCATTGTAAGTCTTACAAGTCCTCCTCCTGCCCGCCACTCCCGGACATGGACACATAGAATCTTGGAGATGGGGGATTCAAGCCCAGTTAATCCAAGATCCTGGAGGCTCCCGGCCCCACACACCACAGCACACCCTGTGGTCTCTGCCTGGCCGTGCATCTGATGCTTTGTGGGGCAGCTCATTCCACTACTAGAATGCTCTGAAGGGTAGGAAGTTCGTTCCTACCCTGATCATACCCATGGACTGGAATATTACGCATATCTACTCCTGTTGCTGGCGAGCCCTTCAGGAATTTGCGGCCAGTCACTGCTTCTTGGTTTCTCTTTCCTCCAGACTAAACTTTGTTTTCGCACAACTGGTTTTCAGCTGCCTTCGGAACTCCCCCACAACCAGCCTCCTCTCAGCCCTTTGCGCCTTTCTGAAAAGGAACCACTGCTTTGAAGAATATGTTGAAATAAGACAGGCCCAAGAAGCCAGCAACAACTGCCACGCACTCACACGACTCTCTGGGGGCAGACCAGACATGGGGAGGTGGGCGATCCGGTCACACGGTCTCCTGACAGACTCCACTCCTACTCTCAGTTTCCAACCGCATGTCCTCTGTGCTCTGATACATAATTCTGTCCTCTCTGTGACAGTGTGTGCATAAACATAGCTATAGCTATACATAGATAGATATAACAATTTAAGCAATGACATTTGGGTTGGGAGAAGAGGACAAATGTGCAAATACATAAAATTTCATTTAAAAAGTTGGGAAATGGCAAACTGTTCATTTTCTAAGATAGAAAATTGAGAAAAACTGGAAAAAAAAAAGCCCCAGAAATATGCAAAAAATGTATTTGGAGCAGCTTACAGGAAAATGTATGATGACCCCACAGTCTTCTGGAAGAGGGAGTCACTCAGATAAATTTGTGGGGAAGAGAAAAATGTGGTCTATGGCTGTGGGCATAGCCTGCCCAGCATATACTCTCCCTGGCTTCTAGTAAGAAAACCTTGACACTGGCTCTAGCTCTGAAGGGCAGGCATCCAGAGACCAGCTCTGGCCAATACTCACCTTCTATCCCCTTGGCTACAATGATTGCTTTAGGACAGGGCTCGGACCCTAGAAAATCCAGCCTGGAACTTGGGCTGGAGGGAACTGCTGAGGAAAGAAGCTGCCTACCCTGGAGTGGCCAAGCCAGTGGCCAAAACAGCCACACCCGGGGATGGCCATCGTCTGCCACGTGCTTACAGCTTGGCAGCGGCAAAGCATCCCCAAGAAACACCGGCAAGAGAGAGACCTAGTTCTGAGGAGCCTCTGGAACCTTGTTCACACTCACACTTTCCAGTGAGTAGACCTATAAATCCCTCCACACCTTTCTTTTGTCAAAGTCCATTTGACTTGGATTTCTTTCTGGCACCTGCAACCAAGGAATCCCAAAACCACAATGGGTTTCCTGAGGTGGTTTAGTCATGATCCTGGTGAAGAGCAACCCTTGGTCATCCCTGAGAAGACTCCCAGATCTATTCATTTCATAGATTATTGGAGGGTAAGTAACCTGCTTTATTGATTTTCTAGCCCGTTGTTTAAGTCCGAGCCCGTGTGATCCAAACATTTTTCAAGGTTACAAGTACGAGTTCAATGTCAAATGAAAGACAGCATAGAGATCTCGGGCCAAATTTATGTTTGTCTAAAAATCTGCAAAACAATATAGGTTATGTGACAAACACAGTGACCCTACTTTTATGGGCCGGGGCAAACACCCGTGGCACATGCAGTCTTCGCCGACCTCCTGCCCGAGCGCACATCCGTTCTGGAGCGCGCATGTCACCTACCCTACGTGTCTGGCTCTAACCTGTGTCTGTGAGGAAGGTCTCAGACCCTGTGTCTGTGAGGGAGGTCTGTGGCAGAAGGAGGTGGCAGCAAGAGAAGATCCTCGTGGAGGTACGGTGTGAAGGCTGACGGCAGAATCAGCCCTTCTCCGTGGGTGAAAGAAACAGAAATCACTCACTTAGGGGCATAAGGATCGAAAATGACATCGAAATCCTCGTCCAGCTCCACAGGGCTTCGCAGGACGGTGTCATCCATGCTGCGGTAAAATCTGGCAAAGGTCTCGTCATCGTCCAGCTTCATCACCTCCTTCACAGATTTCCCAGTGACCGTGAGTACGGTCTCCTGCATTCCAACTATGACAGACCGAGCAGATACATGACCTTGGATTTGCGTCAAAACACTACCCCAACTACGCTTCATGATGTCTTCAAAATTATTTCCCCCTGCATGCCAAGAGCAGAGAGAATGTGATAGTTCCTGGGCCTTCCTGACGTCTCATGGAAGGACTGTCCACTGCAAAACCTTGCACTAGGAGAGGAGGCAATGAAAGCCCACCGAGCATTTCTGAACCACTGGAGGCAGAAATGGCCTCGGCCTCATTCTAGATCAGAAATCGGTAAAAACTTTTTCTGGAAAAGGTCACATGGCAAACATTATAGGCTGTGCATGGGAGGTCATAGGGCCTGTATGGCAAGCACTCACCTCTGCTACTGGGCAAAAGGGACTCTTCACAATACATTAACAAGGGAGCATGACTTCGTTCCAAACAAATGTCATTAACAAAAACAGGCGGAGAGCTGGATTCGTTTCCTGACCCCCTGAGCTAGATCACCGTTATACATATGTAATGGGCTTCGAGTTGTTTGAACTCCTTGCCTTGCCAGTTTCGTTATGACCTTACACTTTGATGTTGCTGGTATAAAGCATTTGTCTACATTATCCCCAACCTGTTAGGAGGTTACCGTCAACAGTAGCGACTCCCAGTGCTTAGTATGTGATTGGTTTCAGGTACTGGACATTTTTATTGAGATGACGTTAGTTCTGCATATTATTCCTTCACTTTGTATACTTTAAGGACTTTTATACTGACGTATATATTTCAACATGTATTCAGAAATCACTTGCAATATGTCATCTGCTACCTTATTAGAAATTGACAGATAGGGGTTGCCTGCGTGGCTCAGGTCATGATCCCAGGGTCTTGAGAAAGAGCCCTGCATTGGGCTCGGTGCTTCTCCCTCTACCTTTTCCCTGGCTCGTGCTCTCTTTCTCACTCTCTATCTCAAATAAATAAATAAAATCCTCAAAAAACAAAAACAAAACCTGACATATACAATTTAAATTTCATCCAGCGTGTGATCATGTCAATTTTGTGTAATATTTGCTTTCAAGTATAAAAGCAAAATTACTGTGTTCCCAGTCCTGACTGGGTGACATCCCAAGGACTGAGTGGGACTCAGGAACCAATCTTACTGGAGTTCCGGGAACTAGTACAGTATGAAGTGAATCAGACCCGGGTAATCCAATCATTCCTGACTTCCTTTTTCAAACAAATGGTAATGAAGATAATACTTTCACTATGACTTGGTGAAGTCAAACAGAAAGGAGACAATTTAGCTGAGGAGAAAAAGCAATCAGAATCATGACTTAGAGATTCTGAGAGAAAAGCGGGGTTTTCTTTTTAGGTTCCCTTAGCTATTCATTGGACTATGAATCACAGCGAGCCACAAGCACAAAACCCAAAGCCTCCCTCTGGCTTCCGGTATGTACCTTTGTTATTCAGCCTCCTCAGAAAGGTTTCCAGCCTGTCGAGCTTCAGGTCCGATTCCAACTGCATGTCTGGTCTGGCTTCTATATCTAGGTAAGCGGAAACCATCCATGAGACAGCGCCATGGGGACTCTTCTGGTCTTAGAACCATGGGCATATCAGGTGCCTCGGTGACTTACCTTCCAAGGGCTTAGAAACTGGTGTGGTGCCCCTTGTTTTGCTGCAGATGGGAGACGCCACTGGAGTTATGGCTGTGGGTGATGCCAAACCTGCAGAACATCAAAGGAGCTAGTTAGTATCTCAGGATCATTTCTGGAAATTCCCAGGACCCTGCTGGATCTCCAATAGTCCCATTGTAGGCTTTACAACTTACAGACCTTACACACAGGCACACATGTGCACACGTACGTACATTTAGCAGGTATCGTTGCTACGTAGGACAGCTGCAGATGTGGACAGAGTTTTATTGTTTCTAAGGTCTACAGTAGCTGAGAAGCTGCCACTCCAAAAGGAACAATGAAGACAGGTGAGAAAATGTGCCCGGAACACGTAAGTGGAATAGAAGAGTACATAAGGCATCAGAATATACTAGAACACATGGAGTTATGAGTTGAAGGCCCTTTAGGTGGTGGAGGTAGTTCAAGAGAAAGTATATTTGTACCACGTCCTACAGAGGCAGTGGAGAATGGGCCATGTCATACCAGCTGCCAGGCGGCCCCTGGCACTGGGGTCTTCCTGCAGGATGACCCAAGGTAGGGCAGTTTGGCCTTTGGGGGCATCAATCAGAGTGTGATTTTATTGAGCAATAACCTAAGGAGTACTAACCTTTTAGAAGAAAGACACAGAAGACGATACATTTAAACTGATTTATGATCACTGAAGGGTCATATCTATCTCGGGTATGGCTGGGAACTAGCTAAATGCTTTCACATACATTTATCAAGGAGCAGAGTGGGGGGATGCCTGGGCAGTGCAGTCGGTTAAGCGTCTGCCTTTCCGCTCAGGTCATGATCCCAGGGTCCTGGGATCGAGTCTCGAGTCAGGCTCCTTGCTCAGGAAGGAACCTGCTTCTCCCTCTGCCTGCTGCTCCCCCTGCTTGTCTACTCTCTCTGCCTGTCTCTCTCTGACAAATAAAATAAAAACAAAAACAAAAACAAAACAGAGTGGGGAATTTTTTTTTTTAAGTGTAAAGGTTAGGGACATATGAAAGAAAGGCATTCCAGCATAGAGAGGGTATTTGGTTGGAACAAGAAACCTAATAAGGACAAAGATGAGTACCTTTTTCCTCATCTAAGCAAAGGGACTGCAAAGCAAAGTAATTAGTTCATTTACAAAGAACAAAATGAGATGTTAATGTTCTTTGTATTCATTTGTAATAAATGTGAAATCATTAGACGACACTGTCCCTTTAAGGATCCCTCAAAGAACATCATTTGCAGAATATGTAACTCACTATCACTGACTAGGAAAAATAAATGAATGAATTGCTCTCCTCCTGTTCGCTAGAGAGGGGTGTATAACAGCATAAAACTTTTAAATAAAAATTACAGAAATGTGGTTTAAAACTTCAGTTTTAGGTGATAGTCTAGAAGTATTTCTTAATAGGTACATACATTTGCTTGATGATGTCCATAAAAATCCAAACATTTATTTCAATGACCAAACCTGCAAAAGGTTTATGTGAGAAAGCAAACTTTCTTGATAGATAATAAAGTAAAATTTGGTATCACAGGCTGTAAGGTGCTGTAAGCCATTACCTACTAAATGGATGCAAGGGAGACTACACAAGAGTTCCCAAGCTCTGAAGCTCAGAGAACTTGGCCCTCCAGACTGTAGGGGCGCCCCCTGCTGCCCATCCAGCCAGCAGCATGCACAAGAGCTCCCAGAGGTGGGAAGTTCCCTTTCCCAACTACAGGCAAGGGTTTCTCCCTAACTCAACACTGTTAAATAAAGCACTCCCTGTACCCCTTCTCAGTGAATTCTACCTGCAATAACCAGCCACCTACTCTCTTCAGAGACTCTTCACAGCTCTCTTACTCAAAGGCATATTTTGAGAACTTTTAGGAGAATTGTCGAATGCCACAAGAACTAGAGCACTAATCCTTAGGTACAGTCTAGGAACATCAAAACGTCTTAACGAAGTGAGAAAAGGGAAGGAAAATCAGGGTTAACATGTAGCAACACGCTGAGCTGCGAAGTCTCTGTGGCTGTGGCGTAGGGACTATGTTATTCTGCAGTGAGTGTAGCACACTAGATGCCGTATTACTGCAAATCAGAAAGAGCTGATGATTCCAGTGAAACATGTAACAGCAGATGGTAAAAATATTAGAAAAACAGGATATAGCTTTTTTTCCTTACATGAAAAGTACAAGACATTTATTTCCTGAGCCAGCCATATAGCACCTGTTAAATAAAGACCCTGGATTTGTTCAAGAAATGTGAAAGCAAACTCCTGCACTAAGGGATACGAATGTCTCTGACCTTGTTCTCCAAATCCACTTCCTCTGACATCCCTGTGGACAAGGACAGTGTATTTGATAATAAGGGCCTGGTTACAAATAAATGGTAATTTTTAAGATGGAAGAAGAAGAAAGAAACCAAAGTTCAAAGTTATTGGGATAAAAGTCCAGGCTAAAAGTTGAAAGATGGGAACTCTGGTTCAAGTTCCCGGCTTAAATAAATTAAAAAAAAAAAAAATTCAAGTTCCCAGCTTGAGTTCTTAACCAGCATGGGCCTCAGGGTCTGCTTTTATTAACACAGGAATGGGGCTCGGGCCAAAGTTGTTTAACATGCGTATACAGGTCTCTGATCTGATGAAGAAAATACGCAGTTACCACCTCATTCGGTGGGAGCAAATTACCTTCTGTTCTCCTACACCAAGATTTGAGTTAATCACAATTCAGGGTTTCCCCGCCCTTCCTTCTGCAAATATTTATTATGTGCCTACAATGAGTTAGGCACTATTTATAAGTGAGGATCTTGGAAGTTTTCCAGGGAAGAGAAGCATGAACTAAGAAAGCTGATGACAACATACATTAGCTCTAAGTGCATGTGAGCATTTATATCACGAAGTCAGGAAATTTGTTTTCAAACAGTACCTTAGGAAATGAAAGTATAGACAATATAGGTGATGAACGGACCCCAGATTTTAACCATTTCCCACCAGATATGGAGGCTCACAGCTTCACTGACCGTGTGAGGCAAAAAGTGACTTCACTGACCATGTGAGGCATTGGTCAATTTCATAAATCTTTCAATACCAAGTTCCAATCAGTTCTAAGAGCTGAGCGGCAAAGAAGTGACCGTCTGCAGGGAATCCTACTTCCTCAGGATGGCATACATCTTTTAAAAATCTATTAAAACCTCTCTAGAAATAGGGTTTTGTAAGCCAGCAAACTCTAGTTTGATGGAAAGGGACCTAGGAATTACTCTAAAAAAGAGAAGACGCAAACTCCTTCTTCATTGACAAAGGCTTATTTGGGTTAACTGATTGCCAGGTGGCAAGAAAATGAAAATAATTTAAAAGCAATTATGGAAAAGGACTAAGATTTGTTAGAAGATTTGCAATTGCTTTTGAAACCTGTGCTCAACTTCCAAATGGCTAAATTCTGGTTGCCTGGGTGGCTCAGTTGGTTAAGTGACTGCTTTCACTCAGGTGGTGATCCTGGAGTCCTGGGATCAAGTTCCTCATCAAGCTCCCTGCTCAGTGGGGAGCCTGCTTCTCCCTCCGACCTTCCCTTCTCATGTGCTCTCTCATTCTCTCTCTCTCAAATAAATAAATAAAATCTTAAAAAAAAGCATCAACTGGCTAAATTCTGAAATGTGACTAACTGAATTATACTTCTTACATGAAGACGATGCCATTTAGGAAGAAAGGGTTTTCAGTAGGAAGAGCTCCCTAATCTACACACAAAAAACATCTGTACAACTTCAAAAAGAGTAAAAACTAAGAAAGACCATGGCTTGATTCTTTAAATTGGGTTATCACAGGCCATCCTCCCTTCCATGGGCAACTGAGTATGTGTGTCCCCCCCCCCAACCCCTGGATGCACACATGCATACACACACACACACACACACACACACACACAGACTCTGACCTTTCTTCACCATTCTGCCAGCCACTGTAAACTGGGTGGAGTCATTGGCCGCCCCTTTGCCTTTTGTCTTCCAGGCTTCTTCTCTCACAGAGATGAGATGCTTCCTCTCTTCGATAGTCATCTGGCTCTCTCGACTTTCTGTGACCCGCTGTTTACAAAGCATGCCAGGGAGAAAAGAGGACAGGGAAATGACAGAGCTGTGAATTTCAGCATGTAGCATTTCATGAGCCGAAGAGCAGGCAAACAAACAGGAGGGCTACACTGTCCCAAAAATGTCCGTAACTGCTCTGGCGGAAATAGGTGGTGCGTCCTTACTCCCAGCTTGGGTGAGAGATCACCACCAGCAACACCAAAACTTTAGATTAAAACTTTGATTTTTTTTCCCCCACTTATTTGTTTGGACTACTGGACCACTAAAATGACACCTTGTAAAAATAAACAAAAATAGAGACTCTCTTCCAGGCCATCAATTTAAAAGTTGATCAATTGTACCGAGCTAGCTAAACTCCGTTGATTAGGAAATTTCATCCATCTGTTCTCACAAAAGACATAGTCAATCCAGAAAAATCTTACCCACTTCAGTTCACAAGGATCACAGTCAAGTATAAAGGAGAGAAAGCTGAGTAGGAATCAGGTGTGCTACAAGAAGGTAGCTGGAACTCAGCATGTTTCCTAGACAACTCTGGTAGGTGGGCAGTCAGGGAAGCAGGTCAGCCCCCAAAAGGGACTCCTGGGTCCCAATGTGTCTGATCACGGAGGATGAATGGACATATGGACATAACCTACACTCAGACCAACATTTCTACCTAAAAACTACTTTAAAAAGCTTCTAATTGGGGTTCTGGAGATATCTGCTTCTTCAGTTTCTAAGGCCTGGGTGAGCTCATTTGGCCTGAGAGAAAAAGGCGTAGGGAACTGAGGGAGGCCGGGAGATGGGAGGAAAGAGGACAGGACCAGGCTGAGGTGAGAGGAGGAGAAACAAGAGGAGGTGGCAGAAAACTATGGAAAGAACCTAGATGTCCATCAACAGACGAATGGATAAAGAAGATGTGGTATATATACACAATGGAATACTATGCTGCCATCAAAAGAAATGAAATCTTGCCATTTGCGACAACGTGGATGGAACTAGAGGGTATTATGCTTAGCGAAGTAAGTCAATCGGAGAAAGACAACTATCCTATCTCCCTGATATGAGGAAGTGGAGATGCAACGTGGGGGGTTTGGGGGGGTAGGAAAAGAATAAATGAAACAAGATGGGATCGGGAGGGAGACAAACCATAAGAGACTCTTAATCTCACAAAACAAACTGAGGGTGGCCAGGGGGAAGGGGTGTAGGGAGAGGGTGGTAGGGTTATGGACATTGGGGAGGGTATGTGTTATGGGGAGTGCTGTGAAGTGTGTAAACCTGGCGACTCACAGACCTGTACCCCTGGGGTTAATAATACATTATATGTTAATTAAAAAAAAAAACTAAAAAAAAGAAGAAGAAGAAGAAGAGGCAGCAGAGGGGAAGGAGCGTGCCAGGGACAGAGTGTGGATAACGGTGGTGGGCGACACCAGGGCGGGCAGTCCTCAATGCTGGTAGGACGGTTTGCTTTCCCTCGTCCTCCACACTGTCTTTCCTCTCACTACTGACTGCTCTCAGAGTTACTTGGAATTAGGGTGAAATTAGGCACAGATCATGAGGGGGAAATGAAAGAGAAGGGCCTTTTAATTTGGGGGCCATTTTTTGTTTTGGTAAAATTTAAGATTTGCCAAGTGGCAGGGGGCACAGGACAGGGAGAGATGCAGGGGCAGGAGCTGTGGGAGTGAGTGTGGAGGAAAGAAGAGAGGAAAAACCTCCCTCCAGAGCACGAGTTTCCCTTGCTTGCTCCACTGTCCACTGTCTAGGTTGCTCCTGTGACAGGGGCTCCAACGCTGGTGTGACCTCCTGGCTATGTGCTTCGGCTTGAACCTCAGCCCCTTCTCAGACCTGAGGTGCACCATTCCTGCTGGGGCTTTGCTTTCAAACTATGGATGACCTTGCCTTAACCTCTTTTGGCAGGTTCCCCAGCTCTTATTCTCTTGTTAGTTTTTCCTTGGATAAGAAGCAACAAGGTCAAGGTGATCATAGACCTTCCACAGACTTAAGTCAGAAAACCAGGAGAGCCCTGAGGATACTTCCCTTAACTGACCAACAGAAAAAACAAACAAACAAACAACTTCTAGATTCATTCAGCAAGAGAGCAGAGATCAGCAAGGTTCATCCACGATGGAGGGTAATACAGGAGAGGGGTCTTTCCCTCGTTTCCAAGAGAGATGTGCATTAAACCGTATCTGCACCGGCCACATTCGGGTTAAGCCATGAACAAGGACTTCGCCCTCATCTAGTTCATGGATCCTTTACAGAATTCTTCTACAGAGCAATCACAGCCAGAAAGGAGTTTGAGATCTTTGGTGATTAAATTAAGTAAAAACCCTTTTCCTGAAGAGACAGCGGGGGCTAGAAGGGGCATGGCTGGAGGGGAACGGACATAGCTGGAAATGGGCTGTGGATTGAACACTGCATCAAGGTTACATTTCCTCATCTTCATCACTGTATTGTGATGAGACCGAACATTCGTGCACCCAAATTTCCTATGCTGAAACTTCATCCCCAGGGTGATGTCTCAGGAGGTGAGGCCTTTGGGAGGCGTTCGGTCAGGAAGGTGGAGCCCTCCTGAAGAGGACTGACACCCTTATAAAGGACACCCCCAGAGAGCTCCCGTGCCCATTCTACCGTGGGAGGACAGTCCATGTGAGGCTGCAGCGAAGAGATGGTCCTCTACAAACAGCAAGTGGGCTCTCATCAGACATGGAACCACTGGCACCGTGATCTTGAATTTCTGGCCTCCAGAACCATGAGAAAACAATTTCGATGGTTTATAAGCCACTTAGTCTATAGCGTTCTATTAGGGAGCCCCAATTTTGTATATCGTGTATGTGTACATGAGATAGGAGGGGATGGGGTGGAGGGAAGAGACGAGATGGGCCAGGGGTGGCGAGCAAATGCAACAGTTGGTGGCTCTGGTAAAGGCGATATGAAAGAGCCTTATCATGGCGCCTTTTTTGTAAGTCTTAAATTTTATCAAAATACAGTATTATCCCAAGGTTAAAAACCCTTTCCCTGCACTTTTCCACTTATGACCGGTGAGATGACCCTCATTCCAAGTAACTTTCCGAATCCAATACCCTTATTAAATAAACTCCGAGGTTGACTTGCCAGGAAGACCTCATCAAAATTCAAAAAGGATAATACGTTTTCTTTGAAAACGAAGTTTCAGGAGGGAATTTTAATCAAATCAATGTAGCACTTGGCTTAAAATATTCTGAAAAAACATATGAAGTGCCAAGAAAGTTTGCTCCTCCAAAGAGCCAGACATCATCATTCTGCTGAACTTGGGAACACATCTCCAAAGTCCTGGTTGTGGCGGTGGGGTGTGGTTCATGACTCAAAAAAATGGCATCCCTGAGTCCACAACTCCATTTCCCAAAGCAGTCAGATGCCCCTGGAGCTCCTGCAAGAACGTGGAAGCTATGAGCCCAGGAATGATACAGCTGTTAGAGGCTTTAAAGCTTCCAGTAGTTTGCCAGATCTTTGTCAAGGAGTATATTTTTTTTAACTCCTCTCTCAATGATACTATTGAACATAAAACTTTTTGCCTCTCTTTCTTAACATGGCTACTTAGTGAGGTTGGTTTAGGGCCCCTAACTGCTCTGACTTCAGGTAGTTCTATAATGTGGCTAAGAAATATACAGCTTTTAATCCACAGAGACGATTAATACAATTTCTCACAAGCTATTAAATTTTTGAACTCAAAATGTGACAACAAGATACATCTTTGTCTACTTTTTCTTTGGCTTTAAATTTCATTATTGTCTTGTTTTTCCTTTCTAACTTGTTCTTTCCTTGTTTAGAGAAGGACATGGTATATATTATAGTAAGTATTGTGCCATTTTCCAGGCTTGTCTAGGTTTAGCTGGTGATGGTTTAGGATTGACTGGAATAGTAAGAGAGTTAGGGCAGAATGTGAATAGAAGCCCAACCCTCTCTGTCCTCCATTCTTTCAAATGCAGATCCCATGAATGTGGCAGAGAGATGGAAACAGTGAGGGGAGAGAATACCCATAGGTGTGTGTGCATGCACGTGTCTGTGCGTCTGCATGTGCGTGCACACGTGTGTGTGTAGAAGGCAGTGAAATGAGTGAAGTAGCTGGGGAAGAAGGCAGGTCTTAGGGACAGTCAGAGTCTTAATAGGACACAGTTTGAAATTAGGCAAAGGGTCAATCTGCAAGAATGTTTTCAGCTTACTGCATTGTTACTGATGGGTTTGCCTCTACACCTACCAGGAATACACAACGTAAATCTTCCCACATGTTGCTGACACAGAGAGGTGATACAAGAAGAGAGAGCAAATCTAACATGTTCTACTAGGATTACTACAAATTTAAACTGGAGGGCTTCATGAATAGAAAATACTGTGATCTGGCTTTTAAATTTTTATCTTATTCACACCTAGTTAGACTAAAGAAATTATAAGAGCACAGATTAAGTAGGTAAAAATAAAGCGACAAATCAGTACTGTTAGCTTTTGTGTGTGTGTAAGAATTCTATGTTCTGTTAAAGAATTGTGGCTTTGCACCACCCCCCCCCAATCCCACCAGTGATTTCAGTCCCTCATCAGTACACGTAGCCCTCGATGGCCTGAACAAAACATGGAGGAAGATCTCAACTAGGCTTAAACCTCAAACTAACCATGGTCTTGCTACCATCTACCAGCAGCTAAGATGAAGGGAGGGGAATACAGGGAAATCTTCTTCTGGTGCAGTTGTGAGGCATGTGAGGAAGAAGGAAATGTGTGTTAAAGCCCAACAAAGAGACAAATGGTCCATTTAGACAGAATGTGTGTGCTGTTGTAATGCTCTGTTTTCTTTTCTGAGCCTCTGCATAAGTGAACACAGATACTAGGACTACAGGAGGTAAGGAGTCTCTGAGACACTGATGAACTCCAACTACAAAGGCTGGTACATAAAATGTTTATCTGGGAAAGCTGTCAAGATATAAAAATACAGAATTTTAGGGCTATTTTAATTTTGAGGTAATTAAATATAAACTACTTCTGGTAAGTGGTATTTTTTCTTTAAGCTTAAAAATGTATGGAGAGGGACACCTGGGTGGCTCAGTTGGTTAAGCGGCTGCCTTCGGCTCAGGTCATGATCCCAGCGTCCTGGGATCGAGTCCCACATCGGGCTCCTTGCTCGGCAGGGAGCCTGCTTCTCCCTCTGCCTCTGCCTGCCACTCTGTATGCCTGTGCTTGCTCGCTCGCTCTTTCTCCCTTTCTCTCTGACAAATAAATAAATTAAAAAAAAAATGTATGGAGAGGTAGTCCATGTTCATGGATTCAAAGCTACAACATTGTCAAGATGCCAGTTCTTCCCAACTCTATCTACAGATCTGATGCAATTTCAACCAAAATCTCAGCAAGCTACTTTGCAGATATTGATGAACTAATTCTAAAGTTTATATGGAGAGGGGGAAAGACCCAGAACAGCCAATACAATATTGAAGGAGAAGAATGAAATTGGAGGGCTGGCACTACCCAACTTTAAGATTTACTACAAAGCTATAATAATCAAGACAGTGTGGTATTACTGGGAAAAAACAGATCAATAGATCAATAGAACAAAATAGAGTGCCCAGAAATACACTCATACAAATACACTCAACTAACTTTGAAAGGTCCAGGGCAATACAATGAACATCAAACAGTCTTTTCAACAAATGGTGCTGGAACAACTAGATATCCACTTGCCAAGAAAAAAAAAAAAAGAATCTAGACACAGAATTTACACCTTCCCCTAAAAATTAACTCAAGATGGATCATGAGTCTAAATGTAAAATGACAAACTAAAATTTATAGAAGATAGCATGGCAGAAAAATCTAAATTACCTTGAGAGAAAGAACCAATAAACTGAAATTCATTGAAATAAAAAAGCCTTTGTTCTATGAAAGCACTGTCAAGAGAATGAGAAGACAAGCCCCAGACTGAGAGAAAATATTTGCCAAAGACACATCTGAGAGAGAAATGTTATCCAAAATATATAAAGAACTCTTAAAACTCAACAATAAGCAAACAAACAACCAATTGAAAAATGGGCAAAGATCTGAATGGACATCTTACCAAAGAAGATGTATGTGTGGCAAACAAGCACATGAACAGGTGGTCCACATCGTATGTCATTAGAGAATTCTGACAACAATGAGATTATCACTATACACCCATTAGAATAGCCAAAATGCAGAACACTGACAACACCAAATGCTGGTGAGGCTGTTCAACAACAGGCAGTCTTATTTTTTCCTGGTGGGAACGCAAACTTTGGTGCAGCCACTTCGTGAGACAGTTTGCCAGTTTCTTACAAAACTGAACATATTCTTACCATATGGTCCAAAACTGTGCTGCCTGATCCCCAAATGAGTTGAAAATGTTTACACAAAAACCTGCATATGGATATTATAGCAACTTTATGTATAACTGCTAAAACTTGGAAGCAACTGAGATGCCCTTCGGTAAGCAAAGGGATAAATCAACTAATTGGAATGATACGGAGAAGATCAGCATGGCCCCTTGCACGAGAATGACATGCATATTCATGGAGTGTTCCATATTTTTAAAACAAACACACAAACAAACTGTGTATAACCAGAAAGAGAATATTATTCAGCACTACGAAGAAAGATGCTATCAAGCCATGAAAAGGCATGGAGGAACCTTAAAGGCATAGGACACAGTGAAAGAAGCCGATCTGAAAAGGCTACCTGCCACGTGATCCCAACTCTACAACTTTCTGGAAAAAAACAAACATTATGCCTCCCTCAGAAAGGACAAATATCCAACTTTTTTACCAACTTGGATGGGACTGGAGGAGATTATGATGAGTGAAATAAGTCAAGCAGAGAGAGTCAATTATCATATGGTTTCACTTACTTGTGGAGCATAAAGAATAACATGGAGGACATGGGGAGATGGAGAGAAGGGAGTTGGGGGAAACCGGAGGGGGAAACGAACCATGAGAGACTGTGGACTCTGAGGAACAAACTGAGGGTTTTGTAGGGGAGGTGCTGGGGGGTTGGGTGAGCCTGGTGGTGGGTATTAAGGAGGGCACGGTTTGTATGGAGCACTGGGTGTGGTGCATAAACAATGAATCTTGGAACACTGAAAAAATAAAATTAAGAAAAAAAATTGCCAAGGATTCGAGGGAGGGAGGTATAAATAGATGGAGTGCAGGGGGTTTTTAGGGCAGTGAAACTAGTCTACATGATACTATAATGATGGATATGTGTCATCATATGTTTGTCAAAATCCAGAGAACATGCACCAGGAGGGTACCCAAGTATAAACTATGGACATTGGGCTCTAATGATGTGTCAGTGCAGGTTCAACACATTTAATAAATGCACCACTCTGGTGTGGGATGTTGATGGTGGGGAAAGCTCTGTGTGTGTGTGTGTGCGTGCGCGCGCTGGGGGTGGGTGCAGAAGGTATATGGGAAATCTCTATACTTTTGGCTCATGTTTGCTGTGAACCTAAAACTCCTTTAAAAAATAAAGTTGATTTAGGGGCACCTGGGTGGCTCAGTGGGTTAAGCCTCTGCCTTCAGCTCAGGTCATGATCTCAGGGTCCTGGGATCGAGTCCCACATCGGGCTCTCTGCTTAACGAAGAGCCTGCTTCCCTTCTCTCTCTCTGCCTGTCTTTCTGACTACTTGTGATCTCTCTCTCTCTCTCTCTGTCAAATAAATAAATAAAAATGTTAAAAAAATAAAGTTGATTTTAAAAAATGTGTATATATGTGTGACTATATATAATAAATATAATTTGTATTTAAAGAGTTCAATAATATATCTTTTCAAGCTTAATATGACTTATTTAAGAGAAACAACCCCCCTCCCTGCCCCAGTCATAGAACAGCAGGTTTGCTCCAGATTTCACCCTGTTTTTTGGGGGTGGACACTGCTGTCTGCGTGGGGCTGGGCTCTCACAGACCAGCATTCTTAACTTCAGAGGAACCCAGGAGTGAGGAAGAGGCCGCCTTCGGGAGATTTCCACTGCGAAGATAAAAGATGAAGCAGGAGGGCCCAGCAGATACCTCCCTCGGTCAGCACTCTGTCAATTTCATATCTGATAGAAGGTCTCAGTCCCTCTTTGTCAAAGACCTGTTTCGTCACCACTCATCCTAACGGAACATTACAGTCATGAAATTTTTAGTTAGAACACACCTTAGAGGTAAGAAAGCCCCAGTTCTGGGGCACCTGGGTGGCTCAGTCAGTTAAGCATCTGCCTTCGGCTTGGGTCATGATCTCGGGGTCCTGGGATCGAGCCCCACATCGGGCTCTTTTGCTCAGCGGGGAGCATGCTTCTCCCCCTGCCTCTGTCTGCCTCTCTGCCTACTTGTGATCTTTCTCTAATAAATAAATAAAATCTTTAAAAAAAAAGAAGAAAAGAAATCCCAGTTCTGATGAGGAGACAGAGACCCCCCGGGGGAAATGACTAGGTTAATAAAGGTCCTTAAGATGGAGGGAGGATAGAATCTGGGATTCATGACAATGTGGATGCAGGCACTTCTCCCAGCCACTTTGACCCCAGGGACATTCCAAAGGGAATAAAAAACAATCACTGGTACTTTGGGCTTTAATAGTGATCATGTGTTTTGCACGGACAGAATGATTCCACCCAAGCCAGGTCTCCTTTCTGGGGTGGGGTTCAGAGGAGGTACAGTGGAGATGGGAGTGGAAGGGGCAAGAGAGCTGTGGTCTCTCATCTCAGTAAATCACTGCAAGGAGTTCCTGTCAGCCCAGCCTCTTCCCTGCTCTACCTTCCTCTCTGGCCCGTCCACACCCACCTGCCTCCATGGCATCTCCACGTCTTCCTTTATCAAGCCTAGCAAGATAGCACTGTCCCCAAGTGGGAGCAGAACACTTCGGCATAGTCCTTGGGCTTCTGACTTATCTTGGACATTAAAAGGGGAAATTCTTCTCTTAAACCGGTTTCACAATTACAAGGTCAAAGAATGCCATCAAGTCTACCTAAAAGTCTGACCCAAGGATGTGATGTGCGCGACTAACTCTAATTATACAAAAACTGCTCTCTCTCTCTCTCACACACACACACACACACTGAAAGGCAGTGAAGGTGTTTCGTCCCCAAATGAAACAAGTTCTTCCCTACTGCTCAGAAATTGCAATGAGGCTTAAAATGCATAGGCTTTTCCTCACCTGATTAACAGATACAAAACACAGGTGTTTATGGGCAGCAGGTATAGTAGAATAAGTAGAAGCATATACAGGTTCCTATAGAGCAAAGCAAGAGGATTAGAGGTGAAAAGAGAAGGTTTATCAGAGCTGGGACGGGAGGAGTAGAGACAAAAACGAGGTATCTTGACCAGGATGTTAATTCACTCATTGCAATTTCAGTTCTCTTTTCAAGACGGTACTTCCTATTTGTTTGTTTTCCTAGAGGGCTAACAGAAACCCACACCAGCCCAGTAAATACAGCCGAGTCAGTTCTGTGCAGTAATTACATGAGTTAATGACAAGAATACTGCAGTCTCTACGATATTCGGTTACAGAGAGAGGAACCCCGAAGTTCATCGGCAGGTTCAGCATTTACCATAAAATCTCTTACTTAAAGTCTTAAAGGTTTGTCATTATATGTGTTAAAAAAAATTAAAGAAACAGGATAGCTGTCTTCTCTGGATAGAGGCAGCATCTTGCCTGGGGGTAAGAAACCAAACAGCAAGGGCTTAAAAGGGAAACACCAGTGATGAAAATTATACGTGGCGAGGTCGAATTGTGGCTAGAATCTAGAGGACACCTACATGAGAGTCAGGCTTACCCAAAGCAGATTAGAAATGGCACTATCATCTGCAAATCCTCCTTCTTCCTACAGGTTAAAACAAACAGGAAACATTGCAGAGTGCTGGAAGAGTAGGGTAGGGTTAGGGTGTCACCAGCATTCTCAAGGATTTGGTGCCTGGGCTCACTTGGACGCATGCACAAACAAGCTCACACAGTCGGTGACACAAACACCGGGGAAGCTCCCATCCCATCAGTGCGATGATAATCTTCCATTTGCAGATCATACCCTCAGCCTTTCTCTCCCTCCTCCCTTAGCTCTTTGAGGGGACTTCTTTTTCTTGAACTGTGATTTGGAATTTCAATGTCAGCAGACAATTAGAACGTGAATGTGGCAGATTTATCTTCATTGAATTTTCAAGGACATGCTTCGGGACATCACAGATCTTAGCTTGGTTCACTGACCTGATACTACTGAGCACAGCTGGATATTAACTCCACATCTGTGACTCAGACACAGAACTTGTAATGGCACATTCTATAAAGGGATTTTATTTCCTGGAAAAAAGTCTGATATATTGGATGATTATCTTAAACTGTAGCGGAGTGACGACATACCTTGATTTCAAACATGCCAAAATGAGGTGGAAATTTAAAATAATTACTTGGTAAATAAATAAATAAATAAATAAATGCAACTGAGTGGTAATGGAGAGACTCCAGCTTTGAAAACTTTGCTTCATTTTTCTCACTCTTTGGATGGAATGAGTTAGCCTGGAGGGACCAGTCTACGGATCACGGTCAAGTGCACGCATTCTGGACAGTGTGGACCTGGCCAAATCCACAAACCACATGGCTTTCCCATCTTCAGAACTAATTCAGAACTTCAGAACTAAAAGCAGAAGTGCTTAAGTCAGGTTAGCCCTGCCCTGGAAAACCAAGAACAGGAGAAAGAAGAGAGAAGAAAAGAAGAGTGGCAAGGGGAGAGGAAGGGAGAAAGAGAGGAGAGAGGAAGAACCCAGAATGGTTGTTACGGGAAAGGAGAGAGTCCACTATACAAATGATTTGCGCTCTGAAGCTCCAAATCATCCATCCCGATTCGGGGAGCGGAATAAATCTGGAAAGCAGGGAACTGTTGTTAAGTGAGGTATTCTCTGAAACACAACCAGTCTTTTTGTAGGGAATGGGAAGCTCTTAGTTCCCCAAATCTATTCATGGGCCAAGAGAGATTTTATTCCCAGGGAGGATCCAGAACGGGATGCCGGTTAGAGCGTCAGTAATTTGTTTTGTCTAGGGACAAACTCTTTGACAGAAACAAGACCCTTACAGAATTTTCAAGGCACCGTTCATTGGTTTCTAATGCGGCCACTAGACAATCTAAAATTACTTATGCCACTCACATTTTATTTTTACTGGACAGCAAGGATTTTCATAGGGGCCATGGGTATGATTTATAGGGAGTCCCGTCTCTATTTCCTGCCTCCTCTGCATTTCCCCAGGCTGCGGCTCATGGGGTTGTGCTTACAACATACAAAAGCTGAAGCAGGGCGGACTGGAAAATGTCTGGCCACCACAGTTCTGTGCCTTTGATGAATTCACAAACTGTGCTGGAAGTGAAGCCCTGACTGTATAACCAGCTCTCTTCTTCTCTTGGTGGAAAAGATGGAAGGTTCTAGAACTTGCTCCCCTTAGCAGAGTTCTCCATCAGCAAGTCTAGATCCAGCTCAGGCAGCCAGATCCCATCTGCATGTACCACATGGCATGAATGTCTTTCTTTCTCCAGGCAACATTCAGACACCCAGGAGCAGAGGCATCTCTCGAGCACCCTTCGGCTGTTGGGGGACCGTCTGAAGACAGATTAGGTTTAAGGCACCTCACATCTGAGCCCAGCGAAGGTGTGACTGAAATATATTGCCAGCCCTTGGGATGAAAAGAAGCCGAGGGCTTATCAGGGGCCATGTGAAAACCATTTGATCTCAACAGAACCTGAGATTTCCCAATGTCTGTTACAAAAGCCCAAAATAGATTGGCTTATTTTAACTTCAAAGAGCTTACTGTCTCAGGCCCTGGCGAACTAGGTCACTGAGGAGGAGGAGGAAGAGGAGGAGGAGACTGCAGTGTTCAGGAGCACAGAGACATGTCTGCACACCTGGGCCCGGGCACACTTAGAGCCCCGGCACTCCTGTGGGCTGCGCTTTCCCCCAAGGGCAACAACAGTCACCACCTCAGCCCTCCCGCCTTCTGAAAACCTAAGTGGGACGAAGTTCAGATCTCATCCTCTACTCACAGCTCAAATGATGCCCCTCTATCTTTAAAGGGGTAGGGCGCCTTTCCTATTCACTATTCCCGAGGAGCCCAGCTGCCTTTCTGCATGAGAGCTGTCTCTGAATTTTCGCCAGCCCCATATGGGCCTGTCAGCTCCTACGGCTTCTCTGCATCTTCCAAAATGACCGAGAAGTGATGTTAAAGTTATGAACCGATGATATCAAGACCTTTTTAAATAAAGTGTGTGGGCAACAGGGATACATCGAGGGACCCCAGTTTTTGCTTTTGCTTTTTTCCACTTCAAGATCTCATTCTTGAAATCCAGATTTCGCCCACATGCTTTTAAGTCAGCTATATTAGAGAATTTTTACAAATGGCTGAAATGATGTTTTCTGTCATTATCTTTAACATCTTATATGTCTCAAACAAGAAAATTCAAATTGTTGTTTCAATTCAACCTAAGAGGACACACAAGGACCATATCAAATAGCACCAGAATTCCCGTGGCTGAAATGATGTTTTCATTCATTATCTTTAATATCTTATATGTCTCAAACAGGAAAATTCAAATTGTTGTTTCAATTCAACCTAAGAGGACTCACAAGGACCATATCAAATAGCACCAGAATTCCCCCCTTAGCATCCCACATGGGCACGCCCTTCCATGGATGTTTCTGAATGGCTACCGGCCACATTCACAGTTTCTCTCTTCCATAGACACTAAGGTGTTTTAGAACTAAAAGAGGTACAGGGGATCATCCTGGTGGAACTGTTGGTTTTTTGTTTTCGTTTCTGTTTGAAGACTTTTGATCCTAGAAGTTGGTCAGTGGACATGTGACAGGTGGCTGCCTTGTCCCCAGCCAGGACATGCATTTGCAAGCGCAGGGCCAAGCAACAGGAAACTCACCATCAGCTCTGACAGTGCGCACTGACTGGTCCAAAGCTGGTCATCATCACATTAGTAACTTAACAACTTGTCAGTATCGAAACACTTGCCATTATCGATCACAGAGTATTACTTGGTTTTTTGTTTTTCTTTATTACCTGATTTTAATTTGTAACGAATTTTGCTATCCATTCTCAACAAGAGGCACACCTGGCTCCTTGTAAAACACGCTCACAATAATAAGAAAATAAGCACTCACATATGTCCTTGTTTCGTATGTTTCAGTTTTTAAATCTCAGCACAGGACATTCAAGACCGCATTGTATATGCATCTTATAAACGGCTTGTGGTCAACTAAAGATTGTTACTCTAAAGGTTTTAATAACACTGTAAGACCAAAATGACTTCGCTTTGGAAGGTTTTTAACCAAAGTGAAAGTACACACTTCAAAATGTAGGAACTGGCTTCGCGCACTACATCCACAGTGCTGTTCACACTTTGATAGCATCTCAAGGCTTGACCTTTTGATCAGTTTCGGCTGCTGTGAGGCAGATGTGCAGTGTGTACCCGAGGCAAGACAGCGCTTCCCAGAGTGGGCGTCAGTTAGGGCATGCTTGCCTAGCTGATACACTTCCAAGCATGATGTTAGTCGAATGCTTTTTCTGAACACGGAGAACATTACCTTCTTCTTGAGGGACTGTTCCGTTTCTTGTATGTGCAGGCTGCTGGTGATAGATGCCTTGCCATACTCCTGCTTTCTGATGAGTCTGTTTTTCCAATCTTCTTCCCCACTCTTCTTCAACAGCGCTAACCTAGGGGGGAAACAGGCCAACCAAAAGGGGTTCAGCACCAAACTCTACCTTTTAACAGAAGCATAGTTTGGGTAAGTTAGTCTTTGGCCAAAACATGACCACAGCTACCTACTTTCAATCTTTTTGAGTTTCATTTATTCTGAACAAAGTCCTGTCTGGAAAATTAATACAAGCATCTCCTTTTCTAAGATGTCCCTTCCCCAAATCTTAGCATCAACATTCCACCAGAGGAATTAGCTCTGTTTTTTTCTTGCTCTTGGGCTGAGAACAAGGAGATGAAGGTAAACCATCCCCAGCGAAAAATGTTTTCTAGTGACCCCTTCTGGTCACTTTGTGAAATAACATTTAACGGCTACAGCTGGATGGACAGTACTCTTTGCAGAAAATTTAGCAGAAATGGCTTTAAAAACTTAAAGCTGTAAAGAACTGACAATTGCTTCATACCTTTCAAGAAAAGGCAAAAGAAGAAGCTTTAAGATTTTCGTCTCTCTGTACTCTAAGCCCTGTTCTCCAAAGGTACTTGGTCTCTCCAATCTATCTTAATACAGAAACGATTCTCTACAAACCTGTTTTAATGTTTTAAAATGACTCCAACTTTCCTCCTGGGGAAAGCCACATACAAAAAAAGAATCTAATTAATTGGGGTTTTTTACCTAACCTACTTTAGCTCAACTCTGATGTGACCTGGTACCAAGCTGCCTGGATGCTACAGCCTGGGAAAAGGCTGTTTCCGTAAGCATGAGGTTTCTCTGGCTCACTCTCCTATGATGAATGAAGCCGTCTCAGGCGCTGAAGTTGGCCAGATGTAGGAAAGATGAAAGGAAAAAAACTGATCACTAAACTCATTTCAGCTGCTGTTCAAACAATGTAAAGACTGGGGGGAAAAGGCATTAGAGGGCCCCCCTGCTGTTCTTCTCTGCTGAGCCTGCTGGGTGGGGTCTTTTGAACATCCTAGTGCATGTCCATAACCAGCATACTTGAAAGCAGCACATCAGCTCTAGCCTGGCCATGAACTCTGGCCCAGTAGCCTGGCATCCTTTCGTTGTTGGTCATTCTGGGAACTGGACTCAGTGGTCTCTTAGGTTCCTTCTACTCAACTTCCTGACTCTACTAATGAAAGTTTTTCTATGCAAGTAAGAAAAACAAATCTTGCAGTACTTAAATAAGAATCTATTTCCATCTAAAAATTTGTACATAATCATACCTTGTCTATTCATTCAAAGAATGGAAAGTAAGCACGAAGAAAAGGAATCCCCTAAAAGGGAAGGAGCTTCAAGCTCTGGACCTATCCCCTTCTCTTCCTTTTCCTTTCTTTCCTTTCCGCTATGTGACAGCACATAAGACCTCACACGACCATTCTATAAAACTGATACAATGCCACCTTATTGTGATATTGTGATTTACAATAAGAAATTTATTCTTGGATTTCATCACCCTTCCAGGCCTAGAGCTGCTAAACCCCTTGAAATTTCCTAAGTGATGAGAATGACAGAGGTGTCTTTATATTAATCAGGTGACCTTAGGGAAGCCCTTAAGGATGGGCACTGGTTGCCAGGAGAACCAATCATGTGGTATGTGATTAGAGGAGTGGGACCTTATAGTCCTATTCCCTGACTTCTGCAGATGGCAGAGTGGCTGGTGGTTGAATCAGTCACCAATGGCCAATGATCCAATCAACCATGCCTATGGAACGAGGTCTCCATAAATACCCAAAAGGATGGGGCTCAGAGAGGATTGGAAGCTCCACGCCCTTTCTCTATACCTTACCCTATGCATCTCTTCCATCCAGCGATTCCTGTGTTACAACCTTCTGTAAGAAGGTTGAGATCTAGTAAGGATGCTCTAGTAAATCAAACCCACGGAGGGGGTCATTGGAATCTCCAATCTGTAGCCTATAGGGTCAAAAGCCCAGGAGACAACCTGAACCTTCCTCTAGCATCTGATGTGACAGTGTGTGTTAAGGGGGCATCCTTATGGGACAGAGCCCTTAACCTGTGGGATCTGAAGCCATCTCCAAGTAGACAGAGCCAGAATTTGCTGAATTGCAGGACTCCCAGCTGGGGTCAGAGACATGCTTGGTGGTGGAGGAAAATAACCCACGTTGGCAATTAGAGTCAAAATCCTAAGACAGGCCCCATTTGGCTGAAGGTTCCATTTAGCCCTGCATTCTACAGCCTGTGATGTTTGACAGTACTCTGCATGCTACCAGGGCCAGTTCATGTACTTGAAAATAAATGCTCAGTGCCTTCAGGTATTTTCATCAGACTACACAATGATTTCTCTTTTCTCTATTCTGAATGAATCAGTTTTATGCTAATAAGAAAAATAACCAAATTAAATCAGATCATGAAAAAACAACTAGTATTTGCAGAGCTCTCAAAGTATCTATGTACTTGCACAGAGTATTTCCAAGTATCTACAAGTGAGATTTTAAGAAAGGGAGCATGCCAGTATTTTTATATCCAAATGAAGATGCCATCTCATGAGAGACATTCATCTCCCTGATATTCTCCTTGCAAACTGGTCTCGGGGCCGGCTTCTGTCTCTTACTTCCCCTTTGATACAGACGGTAGTTCTTCATCTTGACCATCTACCTTTTTAATCGGATTTGATCCCAAGTGAGCTGAGCGAATCTAAAAAGTCAAATTCATCCCCATGAGCTGGGCTTACAGGAAATCCTGTGCTACAGTCTTTGAGAACATTCTTGAAACAAAGCTCCCAGGTGTCTGGAGCAATGAAAACATAACCCAAATAACCATACGGTTTCCTTGATGGCTGCCCCGAGTGCACGTAAACCTGACTTAGAAAAAACAAACTGTGGACTCTATAATCACTTTATGGCCCACCTCATGCTCTACTGGTTCCAAGGAAACTGGAGATTATTCCTGATGTGACAGACAAGGCATGAGTGCACACACAGGCAAAGGATTTCACTGACCGAGGTCACACTGTGTGTCAGGTGTGGGGGGGGTGGTTAGAGGGGAGGGGCAGGGAGATGCCGTCCCCAGGGAGGGGTGCCCTGCCTCCCAGAGCATGGCTCGTCTGTCTCCATTAGTGCGTTAGCTGACCAGACTCATTTGTGTCCGAAAGTTTTAGAGACTGCATAGTATTCTGAGTTTCTTATAATGTTGGCTTTTTTCTCCCCTGTGATGGCCTTCAAAGAATTCCTCCATTCCCTAAACCTGAAATCTTGCTTCTGGATGTGTTGGCAGGGTCTCATCAGGCACTTCCAAGGACTACAGAGTCAGCAGAATCACGTGGAACAACCGGTATTTTAACTTGGGCCACACAGTACTTGGACCCTGCCCTGGCTTACCGAGTGCCAAGGACAGCTAACTTACGAATAACACGCGCTGAAACTTACATGCATTATGGATTTCCTACTTGGTGATCAGCAGGCCGGGAAGGGCAGGAGACCTTTCCAAACCCCCCTCCTGGGATTCCACGACCCGCTGGTGGGGGCTGGGGAGCAAAAGGTCTGCTCCTACACACGACATAAATTACTGCCTATGCAATCAAACAACTGTCAGCGCTTTTAACATCCGCCAAGTCCCAGCGCTATTTGCAGGGCTCTGATGCTGACAGCCGGGGCATCTGCTTGGTCTGAGGCGGGGAGCCCTGTGAGTGGCACTGGGTTAGCCTATTAACCCCAAGGCCTGGCTGGGGGCCACAGGCGCTGTGTGCTTCCAAGGCCACCCGGGGAAATGTCTGCCTCTCTCGCCAAGGCCCACACTTTCTCAGCAGGGAACACTGGCCTAACAGGCCTGTGTTCAGCCCCGTCTAAGAGGCCAGCCTGATTAGAACGGGTTTTGCAGGCTCCCTGCCATCGGGGCTGGGTCAAATGTGGGACAGGCGCCCATGTGCCCCTAATCTTAAGTATGGTTTTTTTTCTTCCCTCTTTGAATCACCGGCACCCCACAGATTTCAGATAGGACAGACCAGCACAAATCAGTACTCCTATCAGATCTTGGTCTTGGCTGGTTTGCAGGCTGCTGGAGTGAGCTCCTGTGTCTTTTAAATGAGGACACATCAAAGATCAGAGGAGACTCCTAGGGCCGAATTCTTACGTAAATTTGGGGGCCCTCTGGTGGCTGAAATCTTGAAATATTGAGCAAGAGCCTCCAGTCTCTGTGGGGGGAGCACAGACACAGTTGGGGGCGGGGGGGTGGGGTGGGGGGAAGCAAGGGAATGGGGGGGGACGCAGGGGCCAGAGTGGGCCTCTGCAGGGCAGACTGCTACAGGCTAGTGAGGGCCAAGGGGCACATTCTTTGCCACTCTGGGAGTTCACCTAAGCCCTCACACTCCACCAGTTTCCCAGTGAGAGGATGGCTTTGTTGCCTTGTTTAGGAATCTTCTCCTGAATCCGAAAGCACAGCTACAGTTGCTTTGGTAACTGTGGATAAGGTTCCTAATAGCCTAGTATACTTCTAAAGAGGTCTCAAGGGTCTTACCCCTAAAGAGCACACAATTTATTTGACTTAGAATAAGAATTACCCGAACAGGGCCAATTTAAACCCAAATCTTTTAGGCAGTTATGAAACAGTTGATTTTACTAAGCCAGTGCAAAAAGCCAATGGGTAGCCTGAGTGGTGCTAGTTATGGTTCAAACTTGACATTGCGGACATCAGAAAAGAGGAAGAAAGAAAAGGAGCCTTTAGGGACCTCTCCTTGAATGGCCAGCTTCCCCCAAAAGAGGAGCATACTGAGGCTTTCCTGTGATTTCTTAGTTGTTACACTCTTCCAAGTCCCAGTTATCAGAGTACAAAACGGGGACAGCATTGCCTCCCTGTAAGGGCTGCCTTCAGTACTAAGTGAGGTGGTCCATAAGAAATTCCAAGGATGGGAGATGACCCCTGTGTTCTTCAGAATGAAGGACTCAACAGGCCCACCTCCCAAGCAGGAAAGAGACGGATGCACAAGGCTGAGGAAGCGAAAGCTGTAGCTTTCTAAAAACAATGAAGGAAATCTGTGAAGTCCAGTCTCCACCTCTTACTAAGAGTCAGATGTGAACATGGAATTGGAAATAAGCCATGCAAAGAACACATGAATTGAGAAAATCCGTTGAGGAGGAGGGCGAATCTTTTTCCTACCACTGTCTCGCTGACATTTCAGTCCTCCGCTCAGTTTCCTAGTTGGAACACAGGTGAGCGGCTAACCCAGCAGTGTGAGCTTACGACAATCTCACCCCAGCTACCCAGGGGAGGTCGGAGGCCAGCTCCTGGGGTCGGTCCCATCGCCCCCATTGGGCCTTAGTGGCCCTTGGAACCAAACTCCTCCTTTGGTAAAACGGGGCAGTCAGAAGTTAAAATAAAGTTTGAAAGTTCCATGTGATATGTTATCTCACAAAAGAAAAAAAAAAGGGCCAAATAATATACAAAGAGCATTCTTATTTTAAATAGGTCAAGCTTCATTCTTTCTTTCTGAACAAAGGGATCAGAGTCCTGCTTCAGGAAAAACCACCACAGATGGACCGTAAAGATAACACAGTTTGGGGCGCCTGGGTGGCTCAGTGGGTTAAGCCACTGCCTTTGGCTCGGGTCATGATCTCAGGGTCCTGGGATCGAGAGAGAGGGGAGCCTGCTTCCCTCTCTCTCTCTCTGCCTGCCTCTCTGCCTACTTGTGATCTCTGTCAAATAAATAAATAAAATCTTAAAAAAAAAAAAGAAAACACAATTTGTGTTTTCAGCAAAGTACAAATAAAAATACTATCAACATAAGGGGGGAAGATCACTGGCAATATATTTTCTAAGAGAAGTGTCTCTCATGCTTTATTAGCAGCTAAGCTCGTCACAAATTATGCTAATAGAAAATATACCAAATTTACCATAAACAGGCAGGTAAACCAAGAATTACTGCACAGTGGAGAGACACAAAACTTCCTTGAAAGTCCTAAGTCCCAACAGACAGATTCTACCCAAAGATGGGGAATCTCCTTTAAGAGCCTGTGAAAGAAGGGGGCATATTGGTATCTTTCACTGGAATTTTACCCCAGGAATATTTTCCGATGTATGAAACACCTGAACTTGTGTGTAAGTGGTATTTGTCGTTATTCCCTTAAATGATATCTCTTCCTTCTCATCCAACCAATTATGAGGAGTAGGATCTCTGGGATCAAACTCTCCCTGGGCCAGGATTTGGTGGAGGAGGAGTTCACACCAGCACAGGCCAGACTGTCGCTCTGATGCAAGACCTCACTCCCATTTAGCTGATGGGGTATTATCTTCCCCTTCATCTAAGCCCCAGTCCGGCAGTCTCATCTACTGTGAATTTGAAACAAATGAAGGCAAAAGTAAGTAAGATTTAACAACCTTACTAATTTGTCGGTTGAGAAAGTCCCCATCTATCTAACCTTTTAAAGCATGAGGCTCAAAAAACTTGGGCTTGAAAAGCAGAATGAGGAATTTTGATCATGATTTGGTATATAGTCTTAGGCAGTGCAAAATGCATCCAGAATAATCAGAGTGGCCGCTGTCTGCAGAGGAAGAAAGCTTCCGAATGGCGGGAGATGCAAAGGAAGGGTGCCAGCCGGCAGAGCGGATGGCGGACACAGCTGTGCTGGGCACCCTGGAAAAGTATAGAGATCTTTCTGCATCTAGTCTTTTTATCGCTATGACATCTTTTGCTGTTTAATTCCACTGTGGCTAAAGGCTAACAAGGAAAACACAGCCTGAAATATTTAGCCTTGGTTCCTTGTCCCTGTCCCATTTAAACATACCCTCTCAATTCTCCATTAGTTTTTTGAATGAAATGAGGTTAGTGTTACTGGATATTCCAATGTAATCTTTCACAGCTATTACCTGATATAAAGCTTCTAAACCCAGTTCACAAGAGTCCTCCTTTTCCCTTTCTGTAGGATAAATAAAACTTAGATTCTAATCCCAAAGACATCTGTCCCAAATATGGATTTATCCTCATTCCATCTACATACACTTTACATAGACAGTCACGAAGGCTTAAGTGCATTCAATTTGAAGCCACATGTCTGATGGGGAAAGAGCCAAGATCATTGCTCCCATCATGGGACAGTGCAAGAATTTCATAGGAAAAAGAGAAAATGGAATACCAAACAAATAAGTAAGCACAAGTCAGCATCCGCTCGCGCCCATACCTGAGTCCAAAACGGGCACTCCTCCAGCCTCACCGCCCCCTGTGTGCTCATGACGTCATCTCTGACCATCACTCAGAGCTTTTCCTATCAGCAACGTGTAAGCTCCACCCCCAGGAGAATTACTCAGCCATCATTCGATCACGTTACCTCTCTTTAATGGACATGGTTTTGCCAGCTGAATCAAGGATGCCCTCCACCGCGGGCACTTTGATCTCTCCAGCAGCGAACATTGCACACGGACTCCTGGAGTATTTCTCTTGCCCTGGTTCTGCAGGATCTTGCTGTCTCCAGGACACGGGGGCTGCGGTGGGGGCCACAGTCTTCCCAGCACCCGGACCCGTCTGCTCAGAAGGGGGCTCCCCAAACTCCGCCGCTGGGAAGAGAGGAGCCACGTCAGCATTCCCTCCTCCAGGCAGACATTCCTCCAGCTATCTACCCCCAGAGGCCCCACACGCAGAGTGCGATCTGGGGGCGTGGAGGGTGTCACCCAATCTGCATGGATTCACACCAATCTGTAGCACACTGTCCTCTGTGAGGAAACCAATCTGCCCAGGAGGTTACTGCACACAGCACATAGTTTTGTGACAACTGGTCTTTTCCTGTGTGCAAGACACAGGAAGAGAGCTTTCACTACACACTACGGAATGCTTCTTCTCCTCCAAAACAATCCTTTTTACATTGCCATGCCAGAATCATATGCTAAAACCACCAACGTAACTTACACGTGATCATTTTCTATAAATGCAGAAGGAGAATGAAAGCCCCAAGTAGCGGAGCTTACTAGTCTGTGTACCAGAACTGTAGAAGGAGTCTGGAAATCCACAGTCCTGGGTTCAAGTCCTCATTCCCTGTGCTTAAAGCAGCCCTTTGGGGTCACCAAGTCACAAAAGGGGCCAACAGGGCTAGCATTTCACAAGACTTATGTGAGTGAATCCTCGTGTGAGAGAGCTCCAGCATTCCTGTTGTTGGAAACTGACCAATCCACTGAACAGGTCAGATTCAAGGGGAAGAGAAGTCTGGAGAAGAGTGGGATTCACTTGTGATTTATAATCGATACAAGTTATAAACTGTCCTCCTACTTTAATTAAAAATAATCACAGACACACACAACCAATCAAGCCAATACCAAAAACCCAGTTGGTTTCTAAAACCTCCGGAGCAGTAACCTACCTCTTAGTGAAAACTTCCTTCTTGGGACATTCTCCATGTCGACCTTCTCTTCAAAGGGCTGCCTGTCCTTCAAGTCTGGGCTCCCCTGTGCGAGGCTTTTACCCATGGAGAATTCCTTCAGTTCGTCACCAAGGTGGGCGATGGGAAGATGGCCTAGTTCCAGGCTGCCCTTTCTCGGAACGGCGTATTTAGGTTCCTTATGGCTGTCTCCTTCCTGGACTCTGTTAAAGGTAGGGCAGGATGGCTCTGCTTCCTCGAAGGACCCGTACTTTTTACCACCACCTCCACCTGTCAAAACTCTCTTGCTTTCAGCCTCTCCAAACTCTCTCAACATTCCTCTGCTCCCACTCCTCTCTGCTGAAGGCTGCCAGGCTTGGGACTTCAGGATGCTTCTAACCGGAGAATCTGAATTTTCTATCGAAGAAGGAAACTTATAGTCAGTAGCACTCGTGTTGTCGTCCACAGACAGCTTTGTCCGAAGATCCCCCGCGTACATCGGCGTGACCATAGATGCCACAGTGGACACAGAGGTGTTAACAGTCGGTGAGAAAGGAATGAGCTTTCCACTTTGCACCTGGAAGGACATAGTTCAAGTGCAAAAAAGCAGATTCAAAAATACTATCTATATGAATTTCAGTTTAGGGATTGGCATAGAATGAACAACTACATTGGGGGCAGTTTCACGGCTTGGTCTTAGCAGGAAGATGTATTTTCTTTTTTAAAAAAATATTTTATTTATTTATTTGACAGAGAGAGATCACAAGCAGGCAGAGAGGCAGGCAGAGAGAGAGGGAGGAAGCAGGCTTGCTGCTGAGCAGAGAGCCCGATGCGGGGGCTCGATCCCAGGACCCTGAGATCATGACCTGAGCTGAAGACAGAGGCTTTAACCCACTGAGCCACCCAGGAGCCCCATGAAGACATATTTTCTTAATCAAAATTAATCATTAATCAAAAATCATCTGGGTGAAAAGCAGATTTCTCATTCTATTCTTTTCTCCATAAAGGATTAATTCCAGATGATTTCGGCAAGCAAATCATGAAAAGAAAAAGGTACTATCTTTCTGAGGAAAGATGTTATTACCAGACTCCCGACAGGTAATACAGTTTATCAACTTAATTCCATCTAGGAGCCAACACCGTGATCCTGTATTTTAAGAACATACCCGCTCGCTGGATTAGATTTACAGTGTACCCACCTGTTCCACCTCCCCGAGCGTGACCGGCTGAGTCTGATAGCGAGCATTCATTCTCCTCTGTCTCATGTCTATTCTGTTTCGGGTAGAAATAGCTTTTGAGACTGGCTGAGACAATTTGTTAAACAAGGCCAACTTCTCTGCTAAGCTTAGAGTGGAGGAGTCAGGTTCACCTTGTTCAGCAGAATCTTTGCCCTCATTTGCCTGGTCTCTGGCTAAAGCTTTGTGGTGAGCAGATGCCTGTAATCTGAAAGGGATAAACATTAAAAAAAAAAAAAATCAGTGACACAGATCAACACAAACAAAAAGCCCACTGCTAAATTTTGAATATTAACTCTCTTCCAAGCGTCAGTTAATTTTGAAAAGGACTGATTTCTCCCTACAGAAGTTGAAGACAGGTGTAGGCACTGTTTAGCCATTAACAAGCCCGTGAATAGCAGAGGCTGTTACCAATGTCATGAAGGCAGAACTTTATCTCTAAATTATTTCTAAAAAGTGAATTTCATCTTTAAGAGACTGAAGTCAGCTTGGATATGCCTTATCTTAGAGAGACGGTTTATCAGTGGTATCAACAACAAATAAGGCTAAAAGAGAATCCCAAGGCATTGTCTATGGCACGTCTAGACACTATCTAAATATGCGGTTCGGGGGTGCCTCGGTGGCTCAGTCGGCTGAGCATCCGACTCTTGGTTTTGGCTCAGGTCATGACCTCAGGATGGTGAGATCAAGCCCTGTGTCAGGACCCGCACTCAGCCCAGAGTCTGCCTGAGACTCTCTTTCTCCATCTCCCTCTGCCTCCTCCCCTCTACCCTGTTCTCTCTCTCCCTCTCAAATAATTAAATAAATCTTTAAAAAAAAAATAAACATGTAGTTCAGAGATATTCTTTTCTTTTTATAGGACTAGGAAAGAATCCAGTCATTCTGTCAATAATAGATCTGGAATAAGAAGTTTCAATTTTCATTTGCTAAACACAAATAGATCGATTTTAAAGATTCCTTCCCTCCTTCAGTGCAGCATTTTCTCTCATAGCTTCCTACCAGTTTTCTGAAAGGTACAGATCTATAACTCCCAGCAACTTGAAAAGGACATTTCAGGTGCTGCAAAATCCCTCCAGCTTCTGGGTGGGGGAGAAGGCCTCCTGTTACCTGGTCACGGTGGATCTTGGAAGGTTTATGACAACATAGGTTGAGGCCACTGGCAAATCCAGTTCTCAAACCCAGTGGACAGCATATTCTGTCTGAACACCAGTGAATCACCAGTTCACAAGTTGCCCCAGACTAAAGAGCAGTAGACCTCTGCCTCTGGGTGGGCCAGACCTATTTCTGCACTGCCGTCTGACTTCCTTTAATCTTATTTTTGGCCCTTGGGTTTTGGTCTCTCACAGCAAAACAGGGGACACCTATGTGCCATAAGGACATACTTTCAAAACACAATTCAAAGCTTAGTAGTAAAACATCTAAGCTCAGACTCCATAGATGATTATTATCTCAATCCCAAAATGTCATGGCCTTGTCTCTCTGTACGTTAGAAAGAGATACAGTTGTTTCTAGCATGTATTCATGACTACAAGTGCTTACAAAAACCAGGGTATTACTAGAATTTCAACATTCATGTTGAGTCCTCATTTTCCTATTAACACTTATTAAGTGCTAGTAATTTAGATGGAGGATGAAATTTCTTAGAGAAGGCCGTGATTATGAAAAACAGAAACAAAACAAATGGACGAGTGAGTTAGTGTGATCTAGTTCCAATAGATGATGTAAGCAGGGAGATGAAAGGTTTCCTCATGCAGGCCTACAGGAAGTTAGCAGCGTCTCACACTACGATAAAACAAAATGGCGCCCATCCCCAAAGGCAACTCCTTGCATTGACTCCTTTCTCAAACACATGAAAGACATTCAGGATAATGAGATGCATCTGCTGTCTAGGACCTTTGGCCTAAGGGCCGCATGCAGCTACTTCCGTCCAGTACCTGGCAGGCTGCACAGTGCTCTTAGCTACACTGGGACTAGGAAGTCTCGCCATTACAGGCTGGGTGGCCCCAGAGCACGAAGCAGGGATAGGTTCACTTTAAAGGCAATTGACAAAGAAGGAACATTCATGAGGAGAGAGAAGAAAAGAAGCGTTAAAGGAAAACATAGTTTTTAATTTCAGAAACTGTAAATAAATATTTTAACAAAATTATTTGCTAAGTACTCTGGGAGAAATTACCAAAGAACTTGAAAAGCAATTACAAACTGAGGAACTAAGAGACAGAGATGATGCAAAGTAAATGGAATAAGATTAGGTTTTTAAAGCTTGGAAAGGATTTACCCTGACTTCAGAATAAATGTCTGGATTTTTAAAAATAACTTAAGGAAAAGCTAATATCAGCCACCAGCAAATCAGTAGATTACGCTCATATCTTAGAATGTTGTACTCAGCCTATTTTGTAGAAAAAATCGGTATCCTCTTATAACCTACACACACATCAAAGTAGCTTCAGGGAGCCTTAAGAGGTGATAATTTTTGTTTATATTTACTCTTTGCTCCCATGAGTAGTTGCTTCTTGGTAAACAACAGCCCCTCAACATTAAAAAACAAAAGAGCTAGGGCACCTGAGTAGCTCAGTCGTTAAGTGTCTGCCTTTGGCTCAGGTCATGATCTCAGGGTCCTTGGATCAAGCCCCGCATCGAGCCCCGCATCGAGCCCCGCATCGAGCCCCGCAATGAGCCCGGCACGGAGCCCAGCATGAGGCTCCCTGCTCGGCAGGAAGCCTGCTTCTCCCTCTCCCACTCCCCCTGCTTGTGTTCCCTCTCTCGCTGTGTCTTTCTCTGTCAAATAAATAAATCTTTTTTAAAAATTTTTAAATTTTAAAATTTAAAAAAACAAGAAAAAAATAAAAAACCAAAAGAGATGATCTGCTCAGAGTTCCTAATAAACACAGGAAGTGCTCCCCCACAAACACACCAGGAAGCTGAGGAACAGCTGGGTAAGGACGTGAGCAGCTGCTCTAACAGCAGGCCCACAGGTGTGCGCTGCGACACAGACACGTCCTGGGGTGCCCATGCCCTGAATGAGATGAACGTGCTTTCTTCAGGAAGGCTGTGTGTGGGTCCGGTGCAGGGGGGGGGGGGGGAGCATGAAAACCATTTCTAAAAACCCAATAAAAGTTTTCACTTGATTGAAGCAATTATCTCTGAATGAATTACTTTTGGGAAATTCATTCTGAACATATTGGAGTGGACTGCTCAAATACTGGAAAGTCCTCAAACTTCCAAGGAATTGTTTACGGTTTTTTGGTGACTATTTAAAAACAAGTGAAAAAAACAAAACCAAAAAGCCCTCCAAACCCCTTATCTTTTTGAGACAGCTGCTGAAATGATATCTGGGGTTTGCCTGAAAATGAGGCAGGAGGAGGAGAGGTGAAGTGGATGGGGTTTTGGGAGAGCAGGACTGGTGGGGCTGCTGACTGTTGAAACTCGGTGGTCAGTACGCTTGGGCTCATTATGTTAATCTCATGGTTTAAATTTTGCACTGTGAAAAAGATTAAGAGAAAGACACAGACCAAAAAAATTAAAATTTGTCTTGAGGTTTTTCTAGGAGATACAACAGGCAACACACCCTGTTACGAAGCTCTGAGACACCACAGGAAGGAAAATCCCGGAGTATGAACATCTCTGTGGAGTCTAACTGAACCATCTCCTGATCTTTTCATTTTTACTTAAAAGTCTTTAAATCTTTTTCTCTTTTTCTTTTCTTTTTTTTTTTTTTTTAAGATTTTATTTATTTATTTGACAGAGATCACAAGTAGGCAGAGAGAGAGAGAGAGGAGGAAGCAAGGTCCCTGCTGAGCAGAGAGCCCGATGCGGGGCTCGATCCCAGAACCCTGAGATCATGACCCGAATCAAAGGCAGAGGCTTCAACCCACTGAGCCACCCAGGTCCTCTTTTTTTTTTTTTTTTTTTTTTTTTCAAGAAAACTTTTCAGCTAAGGCCCAGAGGTCAGGAGGGGGGACTTACGTGGCTGCAATGGCCACCTCCTTGGTGGTAACGGGCTGGGTGTGGGATCGGTCCTGGAGCCGCCGCAGCCTTTGCTCTACGGCCGCGTTTCTGGAGCGTCGCTTTGGAACGTTTTTCTCATCAAATGATTTTTCCATTTCCTGAGATCAGAAATGATGCGGAATCCTTATATGTTTGCAGAAAGGGCACTGGGGCTGCTGTGTTTCTCTGCTCTGTTCCCCGACAGGGTCCCCCGGGGAGGGACTCCCTGTGAGGCAGGTGTCATTCTCAGGAGAGTGCATCTGGGGGGGTCGGGGTGTGTGTGGGAGTGGGGAGGGTAGGGAGGTCTCACCAGCCAGGGGCTGAGAGGCACGTGGGCCAAGCCAGGCTGGCCGGAGGGCCCCCTGCAGGGAGCAGGGGAGGGTTTCACTTCAGGCACCTCAGTACACCTTACCCTGAAAAGCAGCCTCTTGGCAGCAACACTCAGCTTGGCTCGTTCATCTACCTTCTCTTCATCTGTAAGAGGCCACAAAATAAAAACTGAACATTATTAGAAAAATGTAGGTGAAGTCTCTGAAAAGTTTCCCAAGCCTGACCCTGGAAATCCTTTGAATGTAAGAATGGATGTACCGAAGATTATAATTGGCAATATTTTCCCCCTGGAGGGATCCCATTCTTCTGCTCAGTGAAAAGGTGCTAATTTCCTTTGCAATTAACCAGACAAAACTCGGTCTGGACAGGAATTCTCTGACAATATTTGAACAACTGAGGTTTAAGAATAGATTTTATGAAAGGAATTCTTTGTTGTTACATAGTAACAAGAAATTAAAAACAAAAAGCTGCTGCTTTAGCAAATCAGTTATTTTGGTATTATTCATTCCACAGTTCTAACTCTCTTAAAAGTAAGGAAAAGCTCACCCGAGAATCTCAACTAGGTTTTTAGAGTTTTTAGAGTCACAGAAAGAAAACCTGCAGCAAAGAAATCAGTAGACTCCAAAACCCCATTCTCTCAAAAAAGCAGAATCTTACAGAAACCTAATCTGGGTGAGATGACAGAGAAGTGACAAAAGGAAAACAGATACTTGCCCTCTGCGGCCGGAATTTCTGAATGCGAAGCAGACCTAGGAAAGACATTAGGCAAATAATAATAACAACAAAAAATTAGCTGGTGGGAATAGAAGATCCAAATATAACATCAGATGAAAAGTTAAAGTCAAAGCAAAAGTAAAAATTCCATCGAACTCTCTTAAAGAATATCATCCTGCTAGCAATCCTCGTTGTGAATATACTTTACAGGTGTTAACAGACACGGTGCAGTGTGTGTGCACACAACCCAGCCGGTGCACACCTCGTGGAGACAAATCAGAACCGAGTGTGACTTATTAAACACAACTGGTCAGTCTGTACACAAGCCTCACCTTCTCTACGTGTAAGCGTAGGACCGTATAAAACTCAGATACGACAAGTAGACAGACATTTAGAAAGTGAGTGTAAAATCCCTAGTTCTTTGCACGGGAAAATCTGGGGAATACTCAGTGTGGTTTCTAATTTAACGAGGGCATAAGAAATGAAAAACGGTAAACCAAGAAAAATCACGTGTCTCACTTCTTACCATCTGAACGCAACGTAAAACTGTACTGCGATTCCGTTGTCATGGGCAGCATTCTTTAAAAATACATGTATACAAGCCACATAAATATCCCTTATAGATTAGATGGAGGAACGATGGAATCACCACAACCCATTTAAACATCGCCAGGACCGTCCCTGCGGGCAGATCCCGTACGATGGCTTTTACGTTCCTGGACTACAGAACTATACATCATGCGTGCCTACCTATCCGATTCCTTTCGTTCGGCTGAAGTTATAGGTTGAGTTCTAAATCTCTCGGAAGTTTTTCTACTTTCACCAGGAGAAAAATAGCGTCTTGGTTTCCGGGACCCTCTTTCCTGTTCCACACCAGTAGGCAAGCCAACGCCTTTGGTTGACCTCTCCACCCGGGGTTGGCTTTTAGTATCATTGGGAGGGAGTGCACAGAAGGGAAACGAGAGACAGAAAGAGAGAATAAAGCAAAGGTTTATGCATCTCAGTGAGGCAAGGCTCAGACACCGCCAAATCCCGCCACATGCCCCGACCATGCACTTGAAGGAGGGGGAGCAGTCCAGCGACCCAGTACTGTAGCTCCCTATTAGTAGGCAGAAGCGGAATGGTAGTTTTCAAGCCATTTCCTGTACAGTCTGCCCTGCACCCTGGTGAACTAAGCTAATAGGACCCAATGCAGGACACACCGCAAGTGGCAAAGTGAATAATTCTGCCAAGGGCGTGCAAGTGACACATCAGGAGGGCATGTGAAACGTCACCTACAGTTCGGGTTTCTTGCTGGCATGGACAGACTCCAGAAACGCATTTCGGAGCTGGGCGACAGAGACCTTCATGTCCAGCACGCCGACTTCTGGGGGGGGCCCTTCAGCTTTGGAACTCTGCGGCTCCGGTTCTTGCCTGGACGCAGGGTCCTTACCCTTCAGGGCCTGCAGCGGAGGGGGGCCCGTGTAGTCAGACAGGGAGCGGGTGAGGACCTTGCGTTTCTTCGCCAAGGCTTCCTGTCTGTGGCCTGTCGCCCTGGCATCTTGGGACACAGGCTGGCTCTGAACATACAAGACCATCTCGTGTCTGCTTATCCTCTCAGCGGGCGGTTGCTGAGCGGGAGGCGTGTGAGACAGGCTCTCTGGTTCCTTCTGATGTTCTGAGGGGACTGGGCTCCCAGCAGGCTTGCCGACGTCATTGTTTCCAGAGGGGTCTTCGTGGCTTCGCGTAAGCCCGTGGTCCTCCAACGCCAAAAGTGATTTCCTGCTTTTCTCCAGAGCTTCGGTGAAGAGCCTATCTTCCTCCGCTTTCGATTCACAAATATGGAGAACAGGGGTATCCCTTCTCTCGCCTTCTAGAACCTTCAAGGTGGGAGGCTTTCTGACATTCTGGGTGGCAGACCCCCCCCAGCCGCATTCAGACACGTTTTCTGGGATCTCTGAGGTCACCAGCGTGGCTGTGTGAATGGGGTCCACCGGCTGGACGTAGCCTCGGATCGGCTGTCCCGCGGAGCTGGCTCCCTTGCTCAAGACCCTATCAAAGGCCGAATTTTCTGACTGAAAGGACGAGCAATGGATGGGCACTGGCTGATGTCTCCTCTGGGTGAAGGGCTCGGAGGCCACCTCAGGGCTGCTGCGAGCACTCTCCTCTTTCACCATTTTTTCTCTAACCTTAACTCTTTAAGAAAGAAAAAGGATTTAAGTTGCAAAGTGCAGTAACCGCTTCATGGGGAGAAAGCATGCGTGGATCCCAGATTACCCGTGAGTGGAAATCCACCCAAAGGCAGAACCCCCGGTGACAATGCATTTCTGGTGGTTCACGTCAGAAACTCACTGCCGGCCGGGTGAAGGACTGCGAGCTTCCAGATGTGAGTACGTCAGTGTGGCCCCAAACTCACTCTGCCCTCCATAAAGCTGAGACGGCTCAGATGCCGTCCTGGGGGAGAATGGATGCCTTCTGACTAAACGAATGACCAGAAGCCACAGAAAAATCCATTAATATATACCACCAGTATGCATGAGGGCACATCAAGGCTGTTGGTGGCAATCTGTGAACACTACACATACAGGCCCAGTGTGCAGACTCTGGGTGGGAGCAGTTTCCAAGTATACACACACCTATGGACCAAATGTAATAATTTCACTGTCTCCTGGAAATTTAAGTACATTTTTTAAAATTTTTTAAATGGAGCTCAAGACACAACACACAATCACCCCTTTCAAGCACTCAGCTAAACATTCCCAAGCGTTTTCATGCAATGCAGACTGTATTCATTCATTCCTAAGACATGTGACCAGTTTGGACATCATTACGACTAAGCATTGTAGCACCAAGAAGACTGTTAGAGAAAAGATATTTGTTGAGAGAACAGACTGAACGTTTTCTCCCCTTCGGAATTGCTAGTAGGCCCTTAACTAAAAACTAATGTGAAAAGAGAACGCTGTCATTTCTGGAGCTATTTAAATATCTGAGAGCTAAAGTGAAATCCAGTTAAAAAGCTACAAAATCTTATTCTATTGCTGCAGAAGCAAAGTAGCTAAGAGCTCTGGCTGGGGCACCGAGGAGACCTCGGTTCAAAACTGGCTCAGCCGGGGCACCTGGGTGGCTCAGTGGGTTAAAGCCTCTGCCTTCGGCTCGGGTCATGATTCCAGGGTCCTGGGATCGAGCCCCATATCAGGCTCTCTGCTCAGCAGGGAGCCTGCTTCCTCCTCTCTCTCTGCCTGCCTCTCTGCCTACTTGTGATCTCTGCCTGTCAAATAAATAAATAAGATCTTGAAAAAAAAAAAAAAAGAAAAAAAAAATGGCTCAGCCAGTTCTAGCTGTGTGGTCTGAGGCAACTTACCTGGCTCAGTTCTTTGCTTTTAAATGGAAATCCTAGTGACAGAATGTAATGTGATGTTGGCAAAGCACTTGGATGGCTTAGTACTAAGTACTCTTAGTAACCATTTAATAGTGTTAGCTAGTACTTATCTCTGCTTTCTGAAATGCCACATAGTGAGAAAGGAGAAACCACTGAAACTGTTCAAGAATGGATTACTAATTGGCAATACTCCTTAGAAAGTAAAACACATTTCTGGAGTGGGAAAAGTGATTTCTTGGGGGACTATAAACACTCATGTACTGAAGATCAGTCAGCAAAAATACTTATTTATACTTTTGGAAGAGAATATTTCCTTAAATAACAAATGCACCCTGCTAAATTTGATATCAACTCCTACATGTATTTCAACATCAGATGCAGGATATCCACATATATTTCGTTAACAAAAAATTAAACACACACAAAAGGCGGTTACCATGAACAATCCAGGAGGGGCGGAAAAAAGCATTTTAAGTTGTTATTTTTCCCAGAGACTAGCCAGTGTTGGAGGTTTTCATATTTATAAGCTTTGTTAATCAAAAGAAGACTGAAATGTGGTTCAAGTTCTCCTGTGGAATGTGTCCTTCTAATCAGAGACAATCTGAATGTTGTCCTCAGCTGAGAACAAAGTGACTGTTAGAAACTCAGTATATGGGTGCTTTGTCCTGCCAGAGACTTATTCATTCTCCCTCCTTCCGCCTCTCCCTGCCCCCAACTTTAAAAATGAAATGATAGGGGGGTTTTTGTCAGCCTTTAAAAGCACATGCCCTAAGGGCAGCTGATACAAGTTAACTATTGGTTTAGAGACAAGGAGACGTGAAAAGGAGGAGGCTGGAAGCGCTTGCCCAGATGGGACACTCCCTGGTTAGTTAGTGAGACTCAAGAGGAGAGAAACCAGGAGCCGCCTCACTACTGCCCCCACTTGGCGGATGCAGGTTGGTGAGAAAGGAGAAAAGCAAGAAGTGTCATCAAAAAGATTTTCAAAAAGAGGAAAATCGAGGAGGGGGAAATACGATTAGCAGGGATTAGGGCAATGGGAGGAGAAAAGCAAACGTTCAGAAAGAAACTTCCAGCAGCCCCTGTGAACACATCATTGTCCAACGCACTGCCATGAACAGAGGGCAAGAAGAGAGTTAGCTTTGGGTAATGTGTGGAACAGCAAGTCAAGTCAGCAGGGAAGAAGCACTCACTAAGCAAAAGCCAAGAGGTTCAGCTCAGCATATACCTGGAAGGCCAGTTGATAAGAGAAGGTGTGTCCCCTTCGGAATCTTTCTGGAGAAACCACTCATGTTTGGGTTTCCCGGTACTATCATGTACAAAAGACAAAACTTCAGATAATTTCTATTCGAACGTCAACACAGGTACAAGACAATTATAATCTGAAACCCGAAGGCTGATTTCTGTTAAAGTCAAGAATAATCCTGGCTTTCGAAAACGTATAAGCGCATTTTGTCACAGGGCTTACATTCACGTCACGAAACTCCCAAGGACATGTGGCCCATTACTAAACTTAAGAGATAGAAATAAATCTATCCAAAGCCACCACATAAAGTGTTTCCCAAGTAATCTGAAGGTATGAGGAGTCTGTTATACTCACACTCTCCCCATAAATACCAGACAATTTTCTTGTAAGAAGTTGGATTAAATGTCAATCATCCTCTATTAAGTTTTGTCAAGGAACATTGGTAAATAGCCAAATACAAAGATAGCGTCCATGCAAAACAACACACACCAAATAAAGGAAATCAATAAAAAGAAATTCAATGAGATCATATCTTTAATTACTCTTATACATTTTCCTTTTCCATTTGTCACTGAGTAACGCAACCAACGTAATAATGACATAACCAATACCAATTCAGGGCAATTTGATAAATTCTGAGTTCCTACTATGTATGAAACCCTGAACTAGACTCTCAGAAGTAACAAAGGGGACTCAGGCATCACCCCAGCCATTAAAAAACTTACACTATGGCAGGCCAGATAACATAGGATTTATACATTCATCCCTCCACACACGATCGGATATTACGCAAAGTTGGATGTGAGGAAGGAATTATGCTAGGCTGAAGATATTTTAGAACAGGCCAGAAAAACCCTGTGGCAACCACGTAAAGCAGGACATAGGAGGAACAAACCACTGATGTGTACCATTTTACGATGCAGAAAGAGAATGTTTACCAGCTCAGAACCATACCAACTTATTTGTAAGAGTTTACCAGCTCAGAACCATACCAACTTATTTGTAAGAGTTTTTCAATACAAGGCTAGAAACACATTTTAGCTCAAAGCAGTATCCAAAAAAAAAAAGAACGATAATTACAATAACATAATCTTAATTTTCTAAAAATCATTTTAGTTCAAGTTTTAGCTGAAGCTGATAGGTAAGACCCAGTCTGTAACCACTGCCCTACCTTTTGCTGTGACCACTGAAATCTAAGCATGGTTATTCCCCCCGCCTTTCTACACAGGAGCCTGTCCACCCACCTCCCTAGCCCCAGCATCACAGCAATTTAGCCTGGTGAACAAAAAATTCAGATGTACGGAAAGCCGTTTTATTTCCAACTATAGAAGGTCTAATTTCTCAACACTAGTTGAGACTAGTTAGCCTACCATCAGCAGCTAAGAAAGGAGGGAATTCCTCTAGCATGGGATACAGGGGGAGGAGAGGGAGCAGCTGATATTTGCTACTGAAAACCACCCAGTTAATATAACTAATATGCCCACCTCACAAAATTATTTTAAGACTCAAATGCGTTGTGTGTGACAGAATGCTTTGTAAACTGTGAAGTGCTATACAAATTTCGGAACAGGGCTTTCATTGATAAGACTAGAACTTGGTCAACACCACAAAATAAATAAATCGATAAACAGATAAATAAATAAAATAAAAATTTGAAAATGATCAGGGGCTTAAGAATATGTTGGGTCAGCATCTGAAAAGCGACAATCACACAGACATGGGAGGCTGGCTGGGTTCCATTTATTCATTACACCACAGGTATGGAATTAGCCAAAAACCCAACATCCTCCTGTATGTCTCTGAGTTACTGCTTCTATATTGTAAAGAGATGACACATACAGAGTCTGAATTCAGAAATTGTGTGATTTTCAGGAATGTGGATCCAGCCTCAAACAGGAGGACGAGTCTGTCTTGAGTCAATTTGCAACAGGAGTGATGTAGAACAGTATTTCGCAAAGTAAGGCAATAGGATCCTTGACATTGGCTTAGGCGCTTACCTGGGTGGTATTTTCAGCCATCAGAACCAGAAAAGAGGGAGAGAGGGGGTGGGGGGACACCTAATCTGGACACTTTCTGCCCGTGGGCTGTTCTGTGCACGCCCACCCGCTGACTCGCAGCACGTGCTAGCTCCTCCGTCCTTCTCTTCCTTCTCTTCCTCTCCAACAGGCAGCGTCTGCTACCGGCGATCCCTCCCTTCACCTGCTCAGCAGCCTTCTTGGTCTCCTCCTCCCCCGCCACCATCTGCATCTCTAGAGCCTGGGGTGCCCAAGACGGGCTTCTCTCTTCCTCCATTGACATTCAGTGCCCTGATGTTCCCATCTGGCCTTCACGTGCAGGCCGACCTTCCCTTCAACTCTAGCCTTGGACTCTACTGGCCCCTGGAAGCTTCCATTTGGATATCCTGCTTCCCCCTCTCCCATTCCCCCTTCCAGTGTTCCCTCTCTCATGGTCGCTCTCTGTCAAATAAATAAATAAAACCTTTTTTTTTTTTTTAAATGTATATTGGGGCACCTGGGTGGCTCAGTGGGTTAAAGCCTCTGCCTTCGACTCGGGTCATGATCTCAGGGTCCTGGGATGGAGCCCCGCATCGGGCTCTCAGCTCGGCGGGGAGCCTGCTTCCTCCTCTCTCTCTGCCTGCCTCTCTCCCTACTTGTGATCTCTGTCAAATAAACAAAAAAAATCTTTTTAAAAAATAAATAAAAATAAAAATTAAAAAATTAAAAAATGTATATTAACTGGCTCAGATCACAAGCTGGTGAAGAAAGGCTGGGGCTGGAACCCAAGTATTGTGAGACCCTGCCCAAGTCTACACCTTCTCCTCCAGCGAGGGCTCTACAGGCTTCCAATTCTGGAAAAGGAATGGATAATGAATGAGCAACCCCTCCCTGGCTTGAGTGAGAAATGATGGAATTGGGGCACCGGTATTCACATGCTCTGGGACTAAGCAAGGAAGGCACCAAGGGTGTCCTGGCCACACCCACACCCCGGACTGGATGGAGGTCTCTCGGCTCTGCCTGTTCCACCTTCAGCGGAGAGCCTGGAAATTTCCTGTAAATCCTACAAAATCCAACGATCTTCTCCCTGTTTTTTCTCCAAATGCACAGCATGAAATCAAAGGAGTCTGGCAGCAAAGAGCAATTTAGCTCGGAGGGCACTCACTGCTGAGGAGGGGGTGGGAGAGGGGTATAGGGGCCCAGACCTGGCAAGGCTCACGAGACCTTTTCTCCTTCCCCCACCAAAGCAATCTATAGCAGAAGATACATGTAAGAATCAACCATCTGGAAACGAGAAAATTCATGGAAGGGAGAAACTGGGAGCAGGTGATACTGGGTTTTAAGTGGGAGGGATCAGAAATACTCTGAGGCCCAAGGGAACATTCTAGCTTGACTGGGTCTCTGGGCTGCCCCTGCTCCTCTGGCACACATAGAAAATGAGAATGTGACATAACACCTGATTCACTAAATCTAAATGCCACTTTCATGGGCCCTTTTCAGACTCAACATCACAAGAGCTAAATACAACTCAACATTCACTGATACATGTTCATGTGTCTGCTGTGCTACAAGTGCAATGCCCGTATCAGGGAAAATAATTTTAGCATGCACACCTGACTCCCTTGCACGCTGAATATCCACTAGGAAATCCGAGATTTAAAATCAGCTCTGGAGGCGCCTGGGTGGCTCAGTGGGTTAAGCCTCCGCCTTCAGCTCAGGTCATGATCTCAGGGTCCTGGGATCAAGCCCGCATCGGGCTCTCTGCTCAGTGGGGAGCCTGCTTCCCCTCCTCTCTCTCCCTGCCTCTCTGCCTACCTGTGATCTCACTCTCTGTCAAATAAATAAATAAATAAATTTTTAAAATAAAATCAGTGCTGTATGAACTATCTTGTATGTTTAAATCTCAACCAAGTAAGAGGGATTTCTTTCCTAAGACGATATTATAAATGGTCGACATTATGAACATTTCTCCTATGATTTAAAAAAATAACTTCATCAAATTATCATAGGACTTGTTTGGAATTGCCAAGAACAAAATACTCAAGGAATTTGATTTTTATATATCCAAAAATCTAAACCTGTAGTGCGGAAGACAGATGATTGGTTGGCGGGGACCTGGTGGCAGCAGCAAGAGTTGACAGCAAAGGGACACAAAGGAATCTTTGGGCTGACGGAACAGGTCTGTATCTCGACAGCTGTGACAGCTACATGACTTGATGTATTTGTCAGAATTCAAAGAATTTCACTAGCAAGGGTGAATTGTGCTGTGCATAAATTATACTTCAGTATAAATATCTTAACAACTCAAGACTTCTAAAAATTGTAATTCAGCATACCTTCATAATTGATCTAGACAACAATCACGCTTAAGGGATTTACTTGGATATAGATGTTTAGTCCAGTTAATGGAATTTTTAAATTCAAGTGTCTCTTTTCACTCTTTAAAAGCAAAAACTCGGCGCCTGGGTGGCTCAGTGGGTTAAGCCTCTGCCTTCAGCTCAGGTCATAATCTCAGGTTCCTGGGATCGAGCCCCACGTCGGGCTCTCTGCTCAGCAGGGAGCCTGCTTCCCTCTCTCTCTCTCTGCCTGCCTCTCTGTCTACTGTGATCTCTGTCAAATAAATAAATAAAATCTTAAAAATAAATAAATAAATAAAAGCAAAAACTTATATGAACACATAAGTAACAAATGAAAATGTGGGTCAAACACAGTCAATGCCACAAAATCCATTTTGAATCTTTTTCTTTCTCTCCTTCAAATTCTCCCCCCAAAGCCCAAAGAGACTGAAAAACCTGAGGAGAGAGCAGAAAACAGCCCAGAGTGGACACTCTTAAGTGTTGACATTGGTGGAGAAACCAAATTCTACCTTTTGCATTAAATACATGGGTCCCCAAATGGTGGGTCAAGGTCTGAAACCGATCTGGCCAATTCACAGGCACTCCAAAACAATGGGATACAGTGGAACCTTGTGGACCAAGTTTTTCATACACTCTGACTCTGAGACTGACAGGTGGCTAAGGGATGTCCAAACTCCGATTAAAACGTCTATCATTTTATAAGAGTACAAAATTTATTTCTGGGGCCCAGGAGCCATTGTTTTTTGAAGAAACATTTTTTGAAGAGTATAATAGCAGGTAAGCTTTTAAAAATAGAGCTCTTAAAAAAGGGCAAATAATGCCTTGGGTTCATTTTCTTTCTTTAAATATTAAATTGATGCTGTTATTTATTGCAGTGTGCCTTAATGTTATTCGTAACTATTTTTAAAGATTTTATTTATTTATTTATTTATTTGACAGAGAGAGAGAGAGAGATCACAAGTAGGCAGAGAGGCAGGCAGAGAGAGAGAGGGGGAAGCAGGCTCCCTGCCGAGCAGAGAGCCCGATGTGGGACTCGATCCCAGGACCCTGAGATCATGACCTGAGCCGAAGGCAGCGGCTTAACCCACTGAGCCACCCAGGCGCCCCGTAACTATTTTTAATAATTAAGACTTAGTTTTAAAAAATGAACCAAGTGGGAAGGGTTGGTTTGGTACAACAGAACAAGTTGAGTGCCAGATACTATCAGGCTATGGCAGGTAAATTAGGTCCTTGCAAAGAGAGTCAATGATTGATGGTGGACAGAGGCACAGCAGGAACAATGGTTACATGTTTCCCAAAACTCCCCAACCTGCATCCTTAAAAATACGTGCATTTTGATGTGAATCATGACTCCATTAACAAATACACCACTGCTGGATTATAAAGTGAGGATTTCGGGGAGGGGGGGGCCAGGTGGCTCAGTCAGGTAAGTGTCTGACTTTTGATTTCAGCTCAAGTCATGATCTCAGGGTCATGAGATTGAGCCCCACGTTGGGCTCACACGCTGGGCGTGGAGCCTGCTTGGGATTTTCTCTCCTTCTCCCTCTCCCCACTCAAGGAAGGAAGGAAGAGAGGGGGGAGGAGGGAGAGGGAGGGAGGAAGGAAGGGAAGAAAGAAAGGGAGAGAGATACACAAATAGTGAGGACTTCTTGAGTTTTGAAAGTCTAGAAATACAGAGTCTTCTTAGAGCAAAAGCAGGATAAACATGTGAAAATAACCAATTTCTTCCAGGTTCCCTCTGAACTAATCTCAGTACTGAATGGCTAAATGCTACAGCCTCAGATGAGAAAGCACAATGACAGAAAGTGTGTGTATATGGATAGAACTGTCTAGAAAAGTACTGGAGTCTCAGAAAGGTGCCATAGGGGCCCTCCCAAAGTGGCTCCAGCTTCTAGCTCCCAGCTGGATTTGGATCTCCACATCTCCTGCCTGGATGTTAACCAGCCCTGCTAGAACTAAGTGATCTGGGGACTTGGCTGTGTGAGTTGTGACACTAACCTAGACTTAGCCATTCAGGACTGGAGACCGAGTTCACAAGACCCCCAAAGCAGCCTCCTCCTACCCCCACCAGGATGCTCATTCATAGTTTCATAATATTTATGAGCACACGGACTCAGGCTCACATCTAAGCACTCTAACCTCAGAAAAAGTGGAAAGAACCTCGTCACACATGTACCTGACACTCAGAGCATGTTCTGCTGACCAGTGTCCCTGGCCCATGATGAGATCAAAGACCCACACCGGAGTGGAGATGAACAACGTCCCTAAGCCCGCTGTTGAGTTCAGCTGACATTTTGGTCATAGCATGATGTTCTTGATGAAGGAAAGGACCCATGATTCACATTCGGCTGCAACCCTCACGGGCAATAGGCTGATAAACTGTTTGCAGACCGGCTCTTTCAAGTAGCACTGTTACAGTTTGGTAACACTTCCAAGAAAATCCAGAAAACAACAGAACATTCACCCAAAAATGACTGACTGAGCTACTCGGTACGCACTAGATGCTGGTGGGAGGCGGGGAAGGAAACACAAAAATGACCCAGGGCAAGTACCTTTCGCAGAAGGCCTATACTAAAGTCATGCTATCATTGGGATCATCCTTCCCAGTCTCACACGCTGGCATAACACCCAATCCACGTTGCCATGTTCGGCCATCCTGACCAGCATCCCTACATCCGGGGAGGTCAGCCCCATATGCGGGTAAGGAAGGCATTTGAATGTCCCTCTTCCCAAGACAGGAGGTACAGGTGAAATGGCATGTGTGACACACCTCACAAACTCATGATCTCTTTCTCCTCTCCCCTTCAAGCAGAATCCTCATCAATGAGAGGCCAGGTTGGTAACCTTAGGGCTCCCTATGCTAAGCCAAACTTCAGCCTTATAACCGCGCTGGGGAAACCGCCACCTGATAATGAGAAGAATGGGTTGGTTTGACAGAGTAAGCACCAGAGAATGTGCAAGAGACCAAAAATGATTCTAGTTTCTCCTAAGATGGGGGGGAAGTTTATAAAACCTTGGAAAGGTCAAGAAAGCGGGGCGGACAGGAAAGCAGACCCTCTGGATAGGTTCTCATTGGTCAACAGCTCAGTTAGAAGGAAATACCCAGATGTCATCTGAGCATCGCAGAACTATTTGGCTATTAACAGTTCACTTTCAGTCCTGTACCCCAAGATTGGACCAGTCATTTTGGCAATCACATAAAGAATTTGCTATCAACTAAAACTCCTAGGTCTGTTTCCCATGAACTGCTGTTAAATCAGGTTTCCCCAATCCTGAACTTGTACACAGATTCCCCCCCACCGCCCCATCTAGGTAGAAGACTTTATTAAATTTCATCCTGTTTCCAACCCTAGTGCAGGTACATGTGCTCTCTTCTCTCTCATCTCCCTTCCCGCTCCATCCCTCCTTCCACTCTCTACCTCACCATCACCAAACTGATCAACCTATCACTAATATCTTCTCTAATGAAATGTCAAACAGGACCAAGTTAATGATGAAGGCCAACTTGGAAGCACAGACTTCATTATCTCAGGTCGGGTAACTGCAGCCAACACGTCAGGGGTCTTCCTGATTGGAATTAACTCTCCTTCAGATTAGCCTTCCATACTCCTCCAGAGCAATCTTTCTAAAACACAGAATCAATCATCCTTGATTTAAAATGCTTTAGAGGGTGCCTGGATGGCTCAGTTGGTTAAGCAACTGCCTTCAGCTCAGTCATGATCCTAGAGTTCCAGGATCAAGTCCCACATGGAGCTCCCAGCTCCACGGGGAGTCTGCTTCTCCCTCTGACCTTCTTGCCTCTCATGCTCTCTCTCACTGTCTCTCTCTCAAACATATAAATAAAATATAAATAAATAAATAAATAAAATGCTTCAGAAACTTCCCATTGTCCACAAGGCAAAGGCTAAATGCCTTGATATGTCCTCTGAGGCACTCTACGACTGCTCCCCCCCGGGCACTCAGCCTCATCCCACCCCCTCCTCCTTGTTCTTCACTGGGCATTGGTGCCTTCATGCTGGGAGGAGCCTCCCTTCCACGGCTAGCAAACTCACCACCACATCCTTAAGGACTTGGTTCAACTGTGACCATTTCTCCACGGAGGACAAGTTAATACTCCATCTTGGTACTCCCCTGGCTACCAATCTTGATCTCTAGAAACTTATTTACCCTATTATGTCATAGTTATTTCCTACACTTTTTTTTTATACCCAGCTACAAGCACAGTGCCTCTCAGACCGGAGACCCAATATAATTTTCTTCAGTGATTAGCTAAACTATCTCAGAGCTGAAACTAATCCATAAATCAATACCTATGAGGCATGCACAGATATATGGATGCCTACTGTATTTGAACTCTCCTAAATTACAAGTTTTAATTTTGCTTATAAGGGCCAAGTTGTTAAGGACCTTATGTAAATCCACATATGCTGTTTCTCTAATACCTCTGGTCTTCTTTCCTAAAGGTCTCTAATCTTCAAAGGGCAAAACCAGCAAACCTTCTTCAGTGTGTTGGATAATAGAACTGATGTAAGTAAGAAGAGCAGAGCACAATGGGAAGAATGGGAGGATGCAAGGGAACTTGACTGAATGAATGAATGGGTGATGGATGATGGCCTTAATGTTGTCAAAGCAGCCTTATGGTCTTAAATCAATTCTTTAATCTTTAGTTTTTTCACATATAAAATCCATTTTTAAATAATCTCCAGGATTATTTTTGTTTCTAAGAATTTAAAATTCTTTAACATTGAGTATCTGTTCTTGTGAGGGCTTGGGGTGAGCCAGCTCCTCATAGGACAGAGGTCACTCCCCTGGGAGAGGACCACAGGGTCACTGGGGACAAGAGAACAGTGAGAGGCTGACCTTGGATATAATAGAACTTTCTTATGATGTGGCAATTGGCTAGCAGAGAATTATGTTACCAGGAAACAAGAACTCAACCCTCAGTCATCACAGAGGTCGGGAGCTGCTCTTGGTCTCTATCCCTAAGTCTGTAATGATGGGCTTTAACTCCCTGTAACTCCTAAGAGTCAACAGACTTAAAAGTGCTTCCTGCTGTCACAGTGAAGTCAAATCCAGCCCAGGAGAATCAGTTTCACCCTGTGGGTGCCCAGCTCTAATTATATAACAGCTTCTAATTATAAAACAGTATTCAGCTGAAGAAGAATGCTTATTAACTAGACATCCTATTAAAATGAACAATTTATATGCTTCAAGTTGCTTGTTTGGAAAAAGTGCTAAGGATTGCCTTGTGGGTCCGTGCAGGCGTGCGAACATGCGAGGGCATGCACACATGGCTCAGCTCCTTACAATCTGGCAGGTGTCTAAATTTTTGGACATACTAGCTAGGGTTCTTGGTGATCTGTTCATATTTAGTTCAGTGAACAGAAATTGATAATTTGCCAGTGAGAACAGAAGAAAAAGGAAAAAAAAAACCATGGGAATGAACTAACCATATTTTAACAGGCAAAAGCTAGTAGAGCAGGTGAAAAGATATTTGGGGGTACAAGGGCTAAAAGGTGAAAAGAGTTCCATCCCATTACGAGATCTATGAGCATACCCAGAGGTCTCTTCTTTAGAGACCTAGGTTTTCCAGGACACCTGCCCTGACCCAGAGCCTATGTTAGGAACACTCCTGCCCTGGGGGGACAGGGACTGAGACAGGAATGCCTACGACCAGAGGCAGCTTTCTCTCTCCTTATCACTCCCGTGTGGACATCTTTTCCAGGCAGGTTAACAGACCTTTAACAAGGAAAACAATGAGCTTGAGGCTCTGAAGACAGGTTTTAGACTGAACCCCCCGCCCCAGGAGCTGAGTAAGTATAATCAGAGACAAACTACAAGAACATAGTCTAAGCCACCTTCCTTCTCAGTTGGCTGAGTCTGCTTGTCACCATGTCTCCGAAAAGGTCCACTACGGAGGGTGCCCCAGAAAGATCCAGTCCACAGGTCTGATGTCACCAGAGCCCTGCCCGAAGCTTGGCTGACCAATGGCAGCTCTCCCTAGCTCAAATTTCAGGGAGGGCTCTATATATCATATTCATTTTCTAATGATACAATTTGCTAAGTGGGAGATGGAGGGGTGGGGACAGAAGATGAAACAAAGGAAGGGTTTTCTAGAGTGGATCACCACTGGGAAATTTTCCTCTTTGCCCAATACACAGGTCACTGAGAACAGGGAATCACAGTGGACGCTCAGGAAAACAGCAGGTGTGGAACTCAGGTCGGGAGATTCTCCACTCACAGAAGTAACAAATATGGTGCATTTTCTTTTCTTTTCTTTTTTAATTAACTAAGAAATACAAATTCTAAAATAACAAATATGGTGCATTTTCTTTTCTTTTTTAATTAACTAAGAAATACAAATTCTAAAGTAACAAATATGGTGCATTTTCTTTTCTAATTAAGAAATACAAATTCTTCAGGATTTCCATTAGTAACAGCTCAGATTTTTATAAAAATATGAATAACCCACAGGCCCCAGATCCCTTTGAATTTTATTCTAAAATTCACAATGGCTTAATTAACAAAGAATGGTTCCTATCAGCAAAACTCCCTCTCTAGAAAACACAATTCCGAAATTCTAAATTGAAGGGGCTTGGCAGGATTCGGGGATTGGGGTTAAGAGGTATCTCAGGCTCTCTTCTGTGAATATATATATTCTCCATTTCTTTCAGAAGGATGTTTTCTCCTGAACTCCCAGGCAGCTACAGGATTTCTAGAGATAAAGACCCTGTGACATATGTATTTTCTTAATCATATTAATGTTCAAATAAACATTAACGAATTCTAACAAATCTAAATGTACTGTTCAGCCCTCAAGACTGTTAGGAGCTTAGAATGCTCTTAATGGTATAATGACTGTTCCATCTGTACATGTGTTCGTGTATATGAACACACACAAAAACTGTGCATTTGATGTCTGGCTCAGAGGTGGAGTTTTAGGATACCATAGGAAGTCTTTGATGGTATATTCATGACTGACACATTTGTATTTAATTAATGATAAAAAAAAACAGCATCTTGCTAGTGAGCACAAAATAAAATGATGACATGCGAATGAGTTAATTCAGACATTAATAGCCCCAATACCTGGCAGAGCTAGGTGATGAGAGAGTATAGTACAGCAGTGAGAAAAACAGTCCATCTCAATGCTAGGATCTATCCACAAAAACACACGGAATAAAATAATTTCATTATCTGTAGACGGTTTTCTTGGTTACTCCTTCATCTTCCTCAACTTTTCTGTTACTTATTTCTATACTGGATGACATGCATTTTCATTTATGGTTCTTAAGACACTGAGATTTCTTTGGTTATTGTTATAATTCACAAAGTATTTTTTGTCTTTCTTCCCCTCAAATGGAAATCAGACAACAATGGCTTTCTGACACCGGGCTCTAGAAAAAGGATATCTAAGCAGAATATTAATTCATTTAAATCCATTCTTGCAAGATGAATTGCTGTAGTCATTAGAAAATAAATCCTTTTTTAAAAAACATACAGTGCTATATTCGTTTCAGGTATACAATACCTTGATTCAACAGTTCCATACATGACTCAGTGCTCATCATGATCTTATCTCTTAATCTCCTTCACCTGTTTCACCCATCCCCCCGCCATGCCCTCCCCTCTGGTAAACATCAGTTTGTTCTCTATCACTTCTATAGTTAAAGAGTCTGTTTCTTGGTTTGCCCATCCCCTCTCTTTTTTCTTTGCTCTTTTAAGTTCCACATATGAGTGAAATCATAAGTATTTGCCGTTCTCCCTCTTATTTCACTTAGCATTATACTCCCTAGCTCCATCCATGTTGTTGCAAATGGTAAGATTTCATTCCTTTGTTATGGCTGAATAGCATAGATAGATAGATAGATGATAGATAACATTTTCTTTATCCATTCTTCTATCAAAAGACACTTGGGCTGCTTCCATAATCTGGCTATTGTAAATAATGCTGCTATAAATGTAGGGGTATACACATTCCTCTGAGTTAGTGTTTTTTGTATTTTGTATTTTGGGGGCTAAATACCCAGTAGTGCAATTACTGGACTGTAGAGTATTTGTAACTTTCTGAAGAACCTCCATGCTTTTTCTTGTATCTTCATCTCTTAATGTCATACTTGTCACATATTATGTTCCATCCCTTTTAATGTAAATATATCTCAGTATTTTTCTAATATATATATATATATATGAAATGATTTGTGTTTCTCTGCCTCTAAATCATAGAATTGTAGGTCTTGAATGGCTTTTAAAAAAGCATGTGCCTTTTTTAAATTAAAAAAATATATAAAGTATGTGCCTTTTTTTTAATTGAAAAATACATAAATAAAGCATGTGCCTCAAGAATTGCTTTATAATTTCTTAATCCCTTTAATCCTCTCTTTGTGAAAGTCAAGTGCTAAGAGGCTAGGGTTAGGCTAATGGAAACTTCCAAGTAATATGCCTCTTCAAATAATTGAGAAAGAAATACTTCTTAAGATTTTACATTATAGACCTTTTTATTATTAATATTTTAATGCAAAACAATTAAATATCCTATCTTTTGACCTGGAGCACCCAACCAAGTTTTAGTTATTATTACAACTGATTCAGGATCTCACTGAGGATCTATCATACACGATCTAGACAAATAACCCAGATTTGTCTGGTTACGTTAACAACCCAAGTTTTCATCATATGGTAATCAGAAATTAGGCTCTGAATTTTCTCCAAACCCATGTAAGCATAAATCTCGAATTTCCTTTCTAAATTGGACTGTTAGGTTTCTTTGACCTGTTTACAAAGCACATGAAGAGTTCGCTTTGATAGACACGTTTTCTACTATGAAATGAAGGTTTCTCAAACAACAGACTTTCATTTCAAAATAAGAGACAACAGGTCACAGTCCCAAAATTTCAAAAAGCCCAAAGGCTAAAACAAAGGCCCTCAGAACCCCATATCAGTTTTTACAGTACTGACTTCTCTAAGAAGTTAACATCTCTAAATATTTTAGTGTGAATGATCAACTAAGTAGGGGAAGGTCTTTGACTCCATAAACATCAATAAGTAAAACGATCTGTTATAGCTGTGTTATTGCCACTTAAAGAGGACCACATTTACTGCTCTGTCCCAGTGTGAAATATACGGGAGTATTTCCCAATACTTTTTTCTCCCACTGCCTTTTTTTTCCCTCAGAATAAATTTGCTTGATTCTCACCTCTCCTCAATTCACCTGGGAAGCTAATGCCTATTTGGACCAAAAAACACACTTAAAAGTCTACCTAAACAATTGTCCCAAACTTTAAAGTAGGATGTTTCAGTGCCTTTTGAATATGGTCATCACACTTACTGAATTTAAATATTTAAATTTTGCTTAAATTTGAATATTTAAATTTTACTTAGATTTAAATATTTGCATTTTACTTCGATTTAAATATTTAAATCTTACTTGAATTTAGAAATTTCAATTTGATTTAAATTTGGAAACGTAAATCAAATTTAATTTAGATTTGGAAATTTAAGTTTAAGAACAAATATTCTCTTCTGGCATTTGAGTTTCTGATTTTACCCTTTTTCTGATTTTCCCAAATGGGAGCTGTTGTCTTTGTGTATGACAATTACTCTTAATGACTGATCTTTTTAATGAGGTGCTCTTCTACACAGCTGTTTCTCAGCATGTTGATATACTTGAATAGATATAGGAGACAATTATATTCAAGCTACACTGCAGTCATTCATCATACCCTAAACTGAGACCCTTCCACTGAGTTAGTGATGGTCCTTCTGCTTTGTGATTTTATATGACAGCAACAAAAACAATCACTAAGAAGTTTGGGGTATAATGGGGCACATGGGTGGCCCAGTCGTTAAGTGTCTGCCTTCGGCTCAGGTCATGATCCCAGGGTCCTGGGATCAAGCCTGGAATCGGGCACCCCCCTCGGTGGGAAGCCTGCTTCTTCCTCTCCCACTCCCCCTGCTTGTGTTCCCTCTCTCATTGTGTCTCTCTCTGTCAAATAAAACCTAAAAAAAAAAAAAAAAAGCTTTGGGTATAATTCTAGAGAAACACATAAAGGAAAAGACAATTATTAAAAGCATATAAGAAACCCATAAAAAGAAGGATCCTTAAGTGAGACTCCCATGAAATTGTCCCCATGACACTTGTTCAGCTTATCATTTTTGTAAAAAAGAACTGGAGCTTCTTGCTTGGGCAGAACCTGTTTTGATACTGCAGAAATTTTAAAACCCTATCTTACCTATTTCTGCCACCAGTGGAACCCTCCACAGAAGACCAAGAACACCCAGACCCTGACGCAGGGGAGGCAAAGCAAAGATGGTAACACAGCCCAGAGTGGGCTCAATGCTTACCTGGCTCGGGCCTCAGGAGGGAGTGGCGGGTCACCAGCAGAGTGGCTTGGGGAGGCCGGTGGCCGAGGCGAGGAGAGGGACACACTGTGCATTTGCTTTGGGGACCTTGGCACTTCACTGAAGGCACCATCTCGCCCAGGGAATGGGAAGGATAAGGAACTCTCAACCGTGGGGGCCAGGTCACAGGCCTGCCCAGTGGTGCTAGGCTCCTGACCCCGTCTTTGGTTTTCCACGTTAAGCAGCACCTCAGTGTCTGAAAGCCCATCGCCCCCGGAGAGGGCATAGTCCTTGGAGTACAGAGAGCTTGAATCTTTGCCTGGCTCAGCCTGTCTGTCACCTTTCCCTCCCCTCTTGTCAGCAGCATCGACATCCTTCCTGGACTTGATGTATCGGGATGGCGATTCCGAGTCTGCTTCGGAATCCAGCGCTATCCCGTATTTCTCGGCCAGCTGCCGTCTCCTTTCCGCTTTGTACCGCGCGATTCTCTCCGCTTTGGACTCCAGAGCCTGGGTGTCCATGAGACCTGAACCACAGGAGGGGTCAGCATGGACGCCCGAGGTTTTGGTGCAGAGTTTGGAGCGGGTCTGCTTTTCCACCGAGGAATCCGAAGTGTCCTCCTCTTCATTGGACCGGCCTACAAGGGGACCACATGGGGGACACGGACAGAGTTCAAGAACAGACGCGCATTGACCTCACTCTGTTCTGTGCACAGAAGTGAATTTTTCCAACTGCAGCCACATGCTTGGTACAGAAAATGTCTAACAATGAAAACATAGGAAGGTAAAACTCCAAATCACCAATAAGCACAAATATATAATAATAAATTGATAATTTGCCAAACATTTCTATATATTCCTTCTAGTCTTTTATAAAATTGATTTCTCTTCTCCCATATAAAATAATTTATGTTTTATATACCACTGATGTTCTTTGTAAAACATTTTCTAATATTTGGAAGTCTTTTTTTGAAGACATTGTTTAAAGCTTCATAATATTCTATTCAACAGGCATTCCATAACTAATTTAATCCTTCTCATATTCCTGGGTATTTGCATTGTTTCCAATATTTTGTTCATTGTTTCTAACTTTTAATCAGTCTGACTTTCTGACTACTATCACAACAGATAATGGTATAATTGCTTTACCAAAAAGTCCATCATTTTAAAAGACTTGCTAGACTGTCAAGTTGATTTCTATAAAGTTTGCATCAATTTATACTTGAACCTGCAATATATGTTCGCTTGCAAACATTAAATGCTCATTTAAAAGTTTCCTTTGATTCCTAGAAAAAGAGAATTTATGCATTTTTCAATTATTAGTATTTGTATTACTTTTTTCTTTTCTGGAATATCTGATGAAACTTATTTAAGCTCTATATGCTATTGATTCATAGTGTCACTTTTATTGGTTTGCATGCATTTTTTTTTGAGACTATGAACCTTAATCTCATTCATGAGTATTTCAAACTTGTTTAAAATTCTGTGACATCTACATGGAAGATTTTCTTTGGAGTACAGATGTGAATTGTTATGGGGTCAAGTCAACTGACCTGGTCATTTGTGATTTCTCAAGCTGTTTCTGTGTCCTTTCCCATTCAATGTGCATGAAATATTCACCTGTTTTCATGTTTTTAATTATTGTCTTAAAGTTAATCATGTGATTAATTGGGACTTATTTTTGTGTTTCGTGTAAGTGAGAAGCGGTCTATGAGCCCTTCCCTACTGTACAATAACCTATTTTCCCAGTACCATTTTATTAAATAAGTCTTCCCTTTCTCATGAATATGTGATGCTTAAATTATAATACATAGATTCACATTTTACATACATGAGAGTTTATTTCTGGCTACAAATTTTGATACTCTATTCTTGATTCTCAAGTAATTTTTAAAAATCTTAATTCTCTAGCTTTCATCCACCTCACAAAGTGCGATCAACAGCCCTAAGGAAGAAACCAGAAAACACTGGCCATAAAAAGCAGCAGCATGGAGCTGCAGAGCCAGGGATGGGTTCAGAAGAACAGCCCCATATGGGTCATCCTCTTCCAAGGTCAAGTTGAATATTTCATATTCCTAACTTTGACAGTTACCAAAAAAACCTAAGTCACATTTGAAATACGGTTTAATATGAAATATATATGGAATACATTTAAAATGACATGTAAATTATTTACATCAAAATAATTTAAGTAGAATGTTTGTTGCATTAACACACAGACTAAGAACCCTAACCACGGGGAGGAGCAAGATGGCGGAGAAGTAGCAGCTGAGAC